>QXTE01000071.1:229528-319404 GCA_003942145.1 Platysternon megacephalum
TACCCGCCCGGATCGGCGGGTAGAAATCGATATAGCGGGGATCGATGTATCGCGTCTCGTCTGGACGCGATACATCGATCCCCGAACGCGCTCCCATCGACTCCGGAACTCCAGCAGGGCGAGCGGAGTTAGCGGAGTCGACGGGGGAGCCGCGGCCGTCGATCCCGCGCTGCGAGGACGCGAGGTAAGCGCGGGTAATTCGAAATAGGATACTTCGACTTCAGCTACGCTATTCTCGTAGCTGAAGTCGCGTATCTTATTTCGATCCCCACCCCTAGTGTGGACCAGGCCTAAGGTGCCACAAGTACTCCTGTTCTTTTCATCAGAGTACATGTTATTCACACAGTATATTCATGCAAAACATTCTACAGATCTTCTGCTAAGAATCATTACTGTAATATAAGTAGTTTACATTTATTGTCATTGTATTCAGTGATACTAAGAAGATAATTACAGTTATACCAGGTGTGCATTAGACATACAGTTGTGATGATGTCTGCTCGGCTTGAGGCATGTTTTATAATTAGGAGGTAGGGGTCTTATTACCAGCATCATTTGATAAAAGCAGCAGACAGATATCAGTCAGTTCTACAAATATTTTGTGACAGAGAAAAACTGACCCACTTCCAGCACCCACATCCGCCCTGGTAATCACCACCAGATATGTACCAAACATGGTAGCAATGAAATTTTTCTACCTGATGGGTTACTCCTTAATGCCCAAAGTGGGTCTGGGCTGGTAGACTGCTAGCCCACATCCCCAAAACTACTACCACCACTATTGGCTGTCTTTACAGTTGTGACCAAGGGTCGAGGGATGTTTTTGTGGTTAGTGCACATGACTAGGACTCGAAAGAGCCAACTTCAGTTCCTGACTCTGCCACAACTGCCTTGGCCAAGTCTTTTAATCTCTCTATCACTCAGTTCCTGGCCTATAAAGTGGGAATAACACTTCCCTATCTCCCAGGGGCATTGGGATGATAAATTCAGTCATTTGTTGAGTGCTCAGACATACAGTCTCATCACTGTGTGAATTTATTCTCTCATTTCTAGGTGATCCCTCTCAGTCCCAAATGAGGCCTGATGCTGCTTTTGCTGTCCCAGTTCTGTGGCTAAAAGAGAACCCCCTCAATCCTTCTGACCAGCTCTGAATTAATTTAACAGGAATCATGGGGTCTAAGCACTCACGAATTCTCTCCCCCGCATTGGAGTTTGCTGCAGTAGGAACTAATTCTTCCAGCACCTTGCCCCCACATAGAAACTGATGTCATTTGTGCATTCGTTTGGTTTTTATTTAGATTGCATCAAATTAAATCCAATCCTTGAGTGCAAAGGGAAAAAAAATTCCTCCCGCTTCAACGCCCACCCTGGATGATTTAAATGGAAATTAACAAGGCTTTAGTAGCAGAATAAAGGGATGAAACTGGAGCTCTCTCCGCTGTTTAACTGTAATTCCACTGAGGCTGGAAAGCAGTGATGTCATTTGCTTGCCCTTCTTAAGAGCAGCACCGCTCACTTTTTCCTCCCCCTTTTGTCCGAGAAGCAGAAGATAATGAGCCAATGCCAGCGTTGAATTTGGCCCAACGCAGCAATGTGGAGTATAGACATCAGGAAGGTGAGAATACTTCTCTCTGTTGTAGCTGCCCCTGGAATATTGTGTTTATTTCTGGGTGTAGAAGGGAGCCGTACAAAAGAAAGATGGGGGAGTTGGAAGGACTGAGTTACAAGGAAAGAGCTTTGTGTACTATGACTAAATGATTAAAGGCAGGGCACCTGATAACTGTCTAATGGAGGAAATTACTGAGGGTAATGGGATAAATATTCAGAGAGGGAATATTTGGGCTGAAGATCAGGAAAAACTTCCAGACAGCCTATCAGGCTTCCCATGGGACATTGTTTGGGACATTTAAACCCCAGACTGGACAATACTAGAAAAAATGTCCTTCAGCGAACACAATCCCGGCTTGGCAGGGAGACAGGCTGGATGATCTCACAGGACTTTTCCATCTATGAATAACTTACCCTTTTTCCTGGCCTGAGCAATAACATCTGCGGCACTTTTGCTCATCACCTTGGTGATGTACAGAGGGCAGTTGGTCTGGTTGGCGATGGTTATTGCCCGGTTCACTGCTTCAGCCTCCACCTAAAAAATAAAGCCAGCTGTACGTTAGAACAAGCTCGGCTGCGCGTGGCCAGCTCTTCCGACTCACCCAGTTACAGCTTTGTTTTCTTAAGAGCAGAGGGCACGGGGGACTCAAAGGAGTGGGGTGGGTTTGGTGACTTTAAGCCATTTAGATTCCAGGTGCTGTCGGGATTGGATTGGCCCTTGCCATAAACTGGGGCAGCCTCGAGAGCTGCCCCAATTTAGAGCCTCCATGCACACGGGCTGCTCTGCAGCATCTAAAATCCCCATAGCTGGTCCAGTCCTGCCCCCAGCTTCCTCCTACTGTGCCCCCTCCGCTGGGGCTTTTCCTCAGTTCCTCCCCAGGTTGGATCCAGGGTTTACAGCTTTCATGCCATTCTGCTCCCTTTACCTGATTTACAGAAGCTGGAACCACAATGACAATTTCACCCACAGGATTTTTCCGTACAAGGACAGATCACATGCCTAATATTATCGTAATTGGTTGAGTGCACTCAGTGTGCTCAGCACTGCACCGAGATGGTCCCTGCCTTGAGCACTTTACAATCTAATATCACGTCCTTTTATCCTTCCTCTGGAAATACCTGAGGCATTGGAGAAAAGCATGTTTCCCCATAAATGACCCACCAGTCATTAAGTGCTGTACATGGGAGAAAATTCCTTCCTGACCCTTGCAGGCAATACACCCTGAAGCATGAGAATTGATTGCCCTTATTATGCATTACTACACATTTTAGTTAGTTTCTTTATTCAATCATAGGCATACCAGTGAAATTCACCCTTGTGCAGAGGGCCAACACAATGCCAATGCATCAGTTAAGCCCTAAAATTTCATCCAATAGGAAAAAGGACACCCAACAAAATAAACAGCAACCCATCCCCTTAATGCCCACACCGGGGAAAGGGACCAGCCTTGAACACTGCAGGCTCTGGTAAGCCAGTGGGAGAATTCAATTCTAGAGCTGACAGCCCTGCCACCAGATGGTTATATCTTGCAGAAATTAGGCCTGTTAGATGTTGAGCCCCTTCAATTCAATGGGAACTTCAGCTCCACCGCCCCTTTCAGGATCAGGCCCTTCACTAAACTTTGGTTGTTATTGGGCTTGCAAGGGAGCAGGACGTGGCCACGGCACCATTAACTGCATTGAAGCAGCTGACCTCAAGTGCAAAGGTGGCTCCCTATGAGTTGGGCTGATTCTCATTTTAGGCAGCAGCATCACAAGCAACGTATCCTAATTACGCTGAAGGAAGAACGAGCGTCTGTGCATCTACTTCAAACTGCAGGAGGGAGATGTAACAAACAAGCCAAATAAGGGAACAGCCCCATCCATTACATCAGAGTCTGATTCCTGCTTAGGATGCACTTTGAAAGACTGAGCTAATCCTCCATGATGCTGGGCATCCTCTTTTCCATTTGAAGTCAACAGGACTTGAAGGTGCTCAGCAGTTTGAGCCCAAGTGTCATGCAGTTTTCCTCCAATGCCACCATCTGTTATTGTTTTCCTTATGCAATCAGGAAAATATGTCAAGAAATACAAGGGTGGATGGGAAATCTGGATGCAGATGTTTGCGCACAGCATCCAGGAAACAGTCCCCATCCCCAGAGCCAACAATAAGGGAGAAAAGGAGAGGATTTGTGTTCCAGTCGGGCCGGGCATTGTTCCTCTCAACCCGCAACAGCATTTGAAACTGAAAGATTTATGGCTGGCACTAAAATGCCTTTGGATGCTGCTTGACTGAACTAAGTTGAAGGGAAGTAAATAAAAAAGGGGGGAGCTGTGAAAATGATCTTACCCACTGGGCTTTCAGCAGCACCACATCTGGCACCCTTAGCAAAGCCCTGATACTTTGGAGGAACAATCAGAATCATCTTGTACAGAAAGGACGGCCCTCACAGAGCCAAGATTCCATGGTGCAATGTCCAGCCCAGAGATACTGAAAGCTCAGAGGAGTACAATACAGCGGGAACAGAATTTAGGACCAAATCCTGTGCTGTTACTTACGCAACAATTTTCAAATGGACCCTAAGGGATTTAGGTATCAACCTCCCACTGAATTTCAGTGTGACATGGGCACCTAATCCCAGCGCAATCAATGGGAGAGGAAGGATGGTACAATGATTAGGAAACCAGCCTAAGTCCCAACTCCGCCACAGACTTCCTGTGTGACCGTGGTCAAATCACTTGGTCTCTCTGTGCCTCAGTTTCCCATGTGTAAAACAGGAGCCTTAGCACTTCCCTACATCACAAGAATATAAATACCTAAAAAATAGAACATTGACCCTATCTACAAATTCCCACTGACTTCTAAGGAAATTTTGCCCGAACAAGGACCAAGTAAACAATGAATAAGAACTTGAGGGTTTGGAACACAGAGAACTCAGCTAGAGTGAAAATCCAATGCAGAGTCAGATCCAGAAACCTTTACTCAGACAAATCTCCAGAGTTAATGGGAATTTGCTGAGGTTTAAAATATTCAAGAGCCCCAGGATTTGGCCCAAGTAAAATCAGAATAAGGGCTTCAGGATCAGGACCAGAAGGAAAGTTCTGAATAGTTTCACTTTGCAAGCTGCAAATAGCAATTCCAGTTATAGCTCAGCTTTCAGTGAAGATGAGGATGTTCCAGGAGGGAAGAGTGACTGTTATAAGGTTCCAGTGTATAGAGGATTCCTCTGGGACTACCTTGACATTTTGAGGAACCACAATCCAGTGGCTGAACCAGAGTGTGATGAGTCACATTAATCTGGGTCCTCCACCATCTACAGCTCCCGCTGTGTGACCTTGGGCAAGGATCTCAGGCCAAAAAGTGTCCCCTAATCTGGGCCTCCCAGTTTGAGGCCTGATTTTCAGAGGTGCTGAGCATCCACGACTCCCATTGACTTGAAGTCATTATGGGCTTGCAGTGCTTCTGCTAATGAGGCCAAGGCATTTCAAGTTGGCTACCTAACCGGTGAGCCACCTGACGTTAGTGAGCGTTTTCGAAATTTGGAGCCTTTCTGCTTCCCCAGTTACCAAGGGTACGTCTACACTACCCGCCGGATCGGCGGGTAGTGATCGATCTATCGGGGATCGATTTATCGCGTCTAGTGTAGACGTGATAAAATCGATCCCCGATCGCTCTGCCGTCGACTCCGGAACTCCACCGCGGCGAGAGGCGGAAGCGGAGTCGACGGGGGAGCGGCAGCGGTCGACTCGCCGCCGTCCTCACGGCCAGGTAAATCGACCTAAGATACGCCGACTTCAGCTACACTATTTGCGTAGCTGAAGTTGCGTATCTTAGGTCGACTCTCCCTCCCCCCCGTAGCGTAGACCTAGCCCAAGGCTGTAAAATGGGGCTAATGATACTTATATGGGTCTTCAGCTTGAGATCTCCGGACATCTGACATGACAGAAATATCTCTGTCATAAGCGCCACAGTAATTCAAATAAAATATAATGGTCATCATCATTATCTAGTATTTATTGCACGGACAGAACAAGCAAACACGAACTTCCAGCCGCAATATCCTCTCTTCCCTTCCTCCCATCTGTCTGTGAAGCCAATATTTCCTAGGGCACATGATGTGAACCATATTCATGGCCACATTAATCGAGGCATGAGGCAGTATATGACATGACCCCGAATAGGGGGAATTAAGTGAAAATGTGTAACGTTCTCACCTCTTCAGGTCTACTCAGTACATGCCCTTCAGGGCCTGTGATTCCCAGGTCCAGGATCCTTTGCTGCTCCTAAGGCAGGAAAAAAACCAAGAAGATGGCTCAAAACAATGTCATTTCTAATTCCAGGAGCTGGAGAGATTTGGAAGAGACGTAAAACTGAGATCCCTGTCATCTGTGCTCTCTAGATATCCCACAGTACTTTCACAAAGGCAGGAGTAGTAGAACCAGTCCTCAGACTAACTGCCAGTGTCTGGGTAATTACCAGAGCCCTGCAAACCCTTGCCATTTCATTCGCAGTGTTGTCATGCCAACCTTTTCTCTGATTTCACTTCACAGCCCTGCAAAGTTGCAGGTTTGAAAGAACAAAAGAAACTTCCCCCCAAACTATCAGGCCACGCGTTGAAAACCTATGCAACTCCAAGTTGCGTGATCTAGGCATGACGTGTAAAATAAGTGTGACCTCAGCCTCAGGACCTAATTATTTATTTATTTATTATATTTCTATTGCAATAGTCCCGAGAGGCCAACCAAGTCCAAGTCCCGTTGTGCCAGGCGCTGTACAAAACGTATAGTAAATGTTTCTTCACTTCCTGTCCTAAACTGCTGTGTAATATTAATACAGGTCTGTCGCATCTTAGGCGCATTTAACATGTGCGATTTCAGCTTTACGCAGTCGGCAAAAACAAGAAAAAAAAACCCAAAAAGAGAAAAACAATTTAAATACTGTTTCTGTAGTGCGGGCGATTGTGGCCGCCATTACACTCAATGAAATTTTGACTATACGTGGTTTTCGCTTTAGGCGCTGACCGCGGAACGTAACCCCAGCGTAAGATGAGACAGACCTGTATACACAGTGGCCGCCTTCCACCCCAGAGATGGCTGCATTTCAGTGATGGGTGAAGAGATTTATGTATAGTTTGTAACTGTTATGGAATAAAACCTGCTATATAAACCTGAGGCATTGTTGTTCTCTTACTGTGAGCTACAGGGGCTGTCATTTTGAAGTACAGCTCTGCTTTCTATATGGAAATGTCTATGGTACTTGAGACAGCGCCTTGACACGTCTTCGTGATTTCCAGCGGTGGGTTTTGAGAGCAGGATTTGGAGTTTGAACACCGGACAGCAGAATGGGGGGGAGGGATAGCTCAGTGGTTTGAGCATTGGCCTGCTAAACCCAGGGTTGTGAGTTCAATCCTTGAGGGGGGCCACTTAGGGATCTGGGGAAAAATCAGTACTTGGTGCTGCTAGTGAAAGCAGGGGGTTGGACTTGATGACCTTTCAGGGTCCCTTCCAGCTCTATGAGGGAGGTATATCTCCATATATTATTATATTATAATGCCGCTAAAATCCCACAGAGTAAACAGATAAGATACCTCAGCAATGATGTCACCGTTCTCAGCATGAACTTGAGCTATGGCACCTATATCACGGATTACGCTCAGGACCTCGTATATCTAGGAGAAAGACGGGACACCATATGATATATACCTTTGGGTCTTACAAATCCTCCGGTAGCTTAAATGTCTTTTAGCTCAAACTGTTCTGTAAAACCGAAACAAAAGGACAGACAGACAAGCTCCCTTTAGCTTGCCGTAAAAGATAAGACCGTAGACTGGGACTCAGAGTTGGGTTCAGTTCCTGCCCCGGCCATTGATTTGCTGAGGAGCCCTGGGCAAAACACTTCGCCGCTCTGTGCCTCAGTTTCCCCATCTGTAAAATGGGGATAACAATAACGGCCTCCTTTCTAAAGCACTTTGAGACTCACAGATAAGCAGCACGATATGAGGTAAGTATTATTAATCATTATTATTATAATGGAGCATAAAACAGGAATTGGTACGTTCTCCAGGGCATTATCAGTAGAAGTTCCAAGGGCCCAAATTTTCAAAAGTGGCATCTTTAATGCCTCACATCATGGGTGCCCAACTTGGAAAGCACTGGCCCTGATTCTCAAAGCTGATCAGCGCCCACAACTCCCACTGCATTGATGGGAGTTGCTGGAGCTCTGCCCCTCTGACAATGAGGTGCACTGGGTCTCACGCTGAGCATCCAAAGATGGGGCTCACAAAATCCGTGACCACGTTTGAAAATGTTGACCATGTTCTTAGATAAAAGAGACCAATTTTTCTGTCACCTCTTACTCAATTCAAAGCGAACTTCCGACACTGAGGAAAATCTCCATCACATCACGGTTGGAAGTAAAAGCCTTCTGCAGTTTGTACATCCCAACAATGAAACATAGCCAATGACTGACGAGTGCAGATAGAATTGCCACAGGGAATTTTTTCTTAAGGTCCTGGTGATTCCAATAGTAAAACCAAGAAGTGCTTTCCCAGTTAAAATCAGGCACTAGGTCCCAGAATAACGTGTGTAACACATGCTAACCAGTGTGGCTCTTTGTCTCCCTCTCATGGCTAGACCACACAGAGAGGTTTCTGAGTCTGGTCCTGCCTCCAAATTAAAGCGCCTGGGGTAAAATCGTGGCCTCGCTGAACTCAATGCGCATTTTGCCATTGACTTCAATGGAACGAGACTTTCAGTTCTTTTACCTCCAGCAGGAGAAGCTCTTGCTTTTAGATCCAGAGGCCTCCGGTTCAATCCCGGCTGAGGGCACAACCTGAGTCATTGATACAGGCATAGAACATCGATTCATAGAGTTTAAGGCCAGAAAGGACTATTAGACCATCGAGTCTGACCTCCTGTATAACACAGACCGTTAAATGTTACCCAGTTATTCCTCTATTGAGCCCAATGACTTGTGTGTGGCTAAAGCAACACTTGTGAACATAAAGCCCTCCTACCTGAGAATCTGTTAGCTGGAAGTGATCTTTGAAGGCCATGTAAACCAGGAAGGAATTCACACCTAGCAGAGACAAAACAAAGAAAACGCCCAGGATGTACAAGTAATAATCATAGATAACGTCCACCTTGAAGTTAGAAGTGAGCCAGCCACAAGTTACATAAACAAAGTGATCCACACAGAAGCCAAGTGAATAGATGGGCTGTCTGGCCATAACAGCTCAAGAGCCTGATTCTCCTGCCACTCATGTTGGTGTAAATCAGGAGGAACTTCAGTGAAGCGAATGGGAACACTCTGGTGTGAGTGAGAAGAGAACCGAGCACAAGGTTCTTAGAGATAAAACTGACTACACCTCTACCCCGATATAACGCTGTCCTCGGGAACCAAAAAATCTTACTGTGTTATAGGTGAAACCGTGTTATATCGAACTTGCTTTGATCCACTGGAGTGTGCAGCCCCCACCCCCGCCGCCCCCCCGGAGCGCTGCTTTACATCCGAATTCATGTTATATCGGGCCGCGTTATATCGGGGTAGAGGTGTATATGGTTTGGAAACTGCAGAATGAGACAGTCCTGGCCCTGTAAAATTCCACCTGTCTTGAATAAGGAGGACTCTCCCCTTCCTGCCCAAGTGGACCAGATGCACCATCGAAACAAGTGTAGACGTTGGCTGGCTTTAAGAAACTTTTAACCTCTTCCCATCAAAATGAACTGATTTTGCATCTGTTCAATGGAACGGTCTGCTACGGACGGCCCAATCCTTCTTGGCTCTGAGGGCCAGATCCTCAGCTGGAGTAAATCAAGGTACTGCCAATCAAATCAATGGAGCTATGCTAATTTACACCACCTGAGGATCTGACCTTTTGTGGCTCCTGGGAAGTGCACAGCATCCTCAGCTCCCGTGAAAATGCAACATCAGGTTAAGGTGCTCAGCACCTAGCAGTATCAGCCCCTTGGACTGTGGGCCATGCATGACAATGGACCTACCCCCACTGGAGTCAATGTGAGTTTCTCATTGACTGCACTGGGAGCAGAATCGATCCCCCAGTTTGTAATGTACTGAAATACACCAGAGTATGACCGTACAACTGACGAGCCCTGGAGACGCTCCTGGAAATAAGATGTGGACCTCTTTGGGCTCCCCCAGAGAGCAGAAATAATAAAGAAATAAATTCAATCTGCTGTGAAACAACACAACACTTAATAAATCGCAATTAAAGGCCACCATCTTCTTAGCCATGTGGCATTTAATAACTCCACTAGTAAGAATGATGGAGCCCACCCTGTGCCAGAGAGGAGAACTAAGCCTTTAGGGCGCCACTCAACACCAAAAAGAAATAAATCTTTTGGATTCAGCTTTGTGGGCAGCTGAGCAAAAAAATAAGCAGAATGCCTGAAAAATGGGTACTGGCTGCCTGGTTTCCCAACCCCTCCTGCTAGACGGCTGGGGGATTACTAACAGAGCGTTTCTACAGTTCATGCAAATCGGCCTCCCCTCCCCTGCACTCTATAGCACATGACAGGGTAAAAATTCTTAACCAGGATGTGTAGGAAAACCACCAGTAGGATGTAAAAGTTTGTTGGTGGTGGTTTTTTTAAACCATAAACAGGATGGAAAGTCCTTCCAGCCCAGGGATGAAAGGTCAAGGAAATCAGAGATGGGAAAAGACCTATTTGATCATCTTATCTAACTCCCCTACCTACGCTGGCCATTGAAGGATTGTTCTTCCTGAGCCGGATTCTTTTCTCGCTTACACTAGTTTAACTCCAGGAGTTACTCCGGACTTGCACCATTGTAAGTGAAAGGAAAGTCAGGCCGCCTCTATCTCCCCTGGATGACTTACAGCTCTCTTGCTGACACTGGCCAGCGGGGAGAGAGACGTCCTACAAAAGTGTCGCTATCACTCCTTTAGGGAGATGCCCATCTCCAGAGAAGGTCCAGATCCTCTGTTGCTGCAGCTCACCAAATCTCCATTGAAGACAATGCAGCTATGCCAGTTTAGACCATCTGAGGATCTGGTATGCCTTGTTCTGAATGACATGGGTAGCTCTCCATGGCAGCCATGGGCAATACCACCCCAGCCGTCACATCTTACCCACTACACACGGTCAGTGCAGTCTCCCTGCCCAAACGCCACTCCAGAGGAAAGGACACAGAATGGCAACGCTGGATTCCATTCCCATCCTATACACTAACCTTGCTTCTCCAGCCCCCCTACAACACTGCCTCCTGATGTACCAAGCCCCAACAAAAAAACCAGACCCCATTCTGAACTCTGATCTGGCCGTTAATTTGACCAAAACAAATAAAAAAGAATAAATTTGAATCAGTAAAAACATATCGATTTAAATGATCCCGAAACTTACCGTGGTCTTTCACCAGGGCTTCCATCTCCTCCTGAACCCCTTTATGCCACTCCGTGATATCCACATGCAGAGAGTAATCACAGCAAGACTTGCTATCCGCCCATTCTCGCCACTGGTCAAATGCCGTGATCAAGCTGGTCCCTGGTTCCGGAACTACGTGATCAACTGGAAAAGACAAAGCATTTGCACCCATGAACGTGCGTCCAAAGGCCTTTAGCAGCCATCCAAGACAGATAGCGCTTTCCACTGACTCTCTGAAACAAGATGTTTCCCCCCCTCTCTAAAGAAAAATTGGAGTTTGAAAAGATCTATGTGTTTCCCAAAGCCCAGGGTTCGAGAACCCACTCTGCCATTTGATTACAAGCAAAAACTAAAGGAGGAAATAATTCAGTTACTAGAGTGTTTCACTGCAAGTGTATGTGAATGGAGCAGATGAAATTCCTAGTTCAAAGCCAGTGCAAATTCAAACCATTGCAGTTATATGTACAGTTACTCCCCTGTTTCCTATTAGGGTTACAAACAATGACAGACAATACCCCCCGCCCCCATGAGCATCAGTGAGTAGCTTTCCAGTCAAACTGAGGGACCTCTGTGTCTACTCTGTGCCCTATGAGACTGGATAAGGTACCCCAAAGGGTTTGGAATGTATTTTTGTATTATTATAACACCTCGGAGGCTCCAGTTACGGACCAGGACCCCACTGTGTTCAGCATTGTACAAACACACACCAAAAGGACTGTCCCTAGCCTAAAGAGCTTCCAGTCTAAATACAAAGATGAGATATTAAAAGGTCCACTTTCTGCACCTATTCTCTGATTTGCTGCTACCATAATCCCATAGCTAACACCAAAAGAGGGAGCAGCTAAGATTCCAGCGAGCAAGTTCAGCTCTTCTTTAAATCCACCAAAATGAGGCTACAATTGTCTTTAAAACCTGCTGATAGACCCCCAATTTGCACACTGCAGTCAATGCAGAGACCACGTCAATTGTATATATTCACACACCCCTTCAATGAACTTCTTTTAAGGTGCCATTTGGAGATCCAGGGTGATAGTTACCCGTGTACAGAGGGGCCCAGACAAGATCTATGCACCACTTATGTCCACCTTCAGTCCACGGTTCAAGTGGGACTTAAGTGGTGCACAGTAGACCTTGTGATTGGCTCTTGGCACAAGGGTGAGCTTCACCTCAAATACGTATGCATAAGGGAGGCCTTCCGAGAGTAATCTGAAAAGGAGCCCCTAGTCTACTGTATTGATTTTTATTTTTATTTTTAGCACCAGCTGTATAACCTAGCTGTTAAAAACAACAGTCAATGCAAAAACTTCAGATTAAAGCCCTGTCTGAGCTGCCGCTATTCTGATATTAGCCCACCACTAATGACTCCACCACAACCCCCCTACATCCCAGTTCATCATCTCCCCAACACCCAAGGTGGGTTCGGCAGCATGCCCAGGGAAGTTGGCAAATCTGGGTTCCGGAGGATGAAGAAGGAGCGAGTTCTAAACACCTTCACGGCGAACGTGCTGCCAGCCACCTCTTCTGAGAGGACTCCATTTCTAGGGCCTCCACTGATTGCAACTGGAGCAGCGTCACGTGAAGGAGGGAAGCAGGTCCGGAGCCATTAGGAACTTGACAGATTAGAACTAACACCAACGTCGTAGGTACAGGCAGCATGGTGCAGTGAACTAGGAGATCTGCATTCTATTCCTGGCTTGGCCATCTGGCAAATCACTTCCCCTCCCCGTGCCTCAGTTTCTCTGTCTGTACAATTGGGATAATGATATTACCCTCCTTTGTAAAGAGCTCGGAGATCAACAGGTGAAAAACCCTAAAACCCTGAAGCATGACGTTTAACATCCCCTCCAAAAATTGTTTAAGATGTAAGTACTAAGAGGAGCTCTCTCTCGAGTCAGCAAGCCTTGAGGACAGTGCAGTCAGAGGGCTCCACATCCCGGAAAAAAAACACAAGCATGGAACAAGGCCACAAAGCCAGAGTCTGAAAGACTGGGCAGCTGCTCAAGGGGGAAGAAAACGACATATAATCTCATGGCTTCAGAGGTCACAAATTGAACTTGTGTTGGGGCGAGGGGAGGGAGGAGAGCTTGGCTGATTGTACGTTGGCAAACGGGGGCGGGGGGAAATACATGAAACCTGCTTAGTTATCAGCAGAGAAACCAGAACAGTTTATTGTTAACTATATTGTTAAGTATCTGGGTTGCAATCAGCCCAGCATTTGGCTCTAAATTGTGACGGAACCGCTGAAATGAGAGACTGAGTCCTTAGGCCCTGTTAGCCTTTGCCTGATCACAAACCATCCCTTTGCTCTTACTCAGAGCCAGACAAACCATCCAAGATTTACATGAGAAGCTTGGTAGAAACAGCGACGCTTCCCTGAATGCCTCATTAGCCGCAGCCAGCTGTCTGAATAAGTAACTATGTCCCCAAACTGCCTGAGATGAGCGAGTGTTCCAGGAAGTAAAGAGGATTACATAAAGCAACCATCTTTGTTGCATGAATTAAAAGCTTTGGCCGTCGCTTCCATTTTTGTGACGGTGGCTACGTGACTGTCAGCAATTAACGGTTACAATATTGGTGCCCTTCGAATGAAGTTGTGCCTGCAGCTAAAAGTAGCAAGTCATTCTGCAAGGCGGGAGGGTGTGACGCAGAACGGTTTGCCTCCGCATCGCAAATTCAACTGCAGCTTAGATCCGTAGCCACGACAACTTCGACGGCAGCCTTTTGTGAAATTAGTGGGCGGGTCTCAGCCCGTCGTGAAAACCAGCTGCTTCCGCTCTGAATAGTTTACGCCATATCTGAAAGCCTCGTGAACATTTAAGAATGTAACCTCCAATGCCCTGGTGAAATTGTGTCCCCATATTGCACAGTGGGAAATGAGACACAAAGACATTAATTGACCCAGGTCACAGAGGGAGTCCGTGAAAGGGACAGAAATTGCACCATAATCTCCTGAGTCCCAGTCCGGTGCCCTTACCACAAAACTGTTCTTCCTTGGGCCACTTATTTATGTGTCTGAATATGGATTTGGGCATTTTACTTTTAGGCACCCAAGTCTTAAAATGTTGGTCAGAGTCTTCCTGAACCACAATAATAAAAGGGCACAATTATTACCTAACACGCCATGATGCTGAGAGTCTTAAATTGTCGAATGCTTGGATGAAAAGGGCAACAAAAGTGCAAATTAGAGCGCAAAGGGATCATTAGGAAATCTTGCCTCCTGGCATGAAAGGGTTAAACACCACACAGCTGTAAGATCCCGGTGCAAAGGATCGACTCTGGTGTCTCGAATCAGAACTTTGTCGCTCTCTTATTTCATGTGCTGTCCAAGTATGAGTAATTGGGGGGGGGAGGGGGGAGGAAGATGGAGAATCTCCATCTGATCTCTGACAAAGTCAAAGCACAGCTGGTTATAATAAGGCTATAAAAACAGAGATGGTGGCACATCTGTGAGAGAAAGTCAGCACTAGGGATTAGGAACATCTAGCGTGGAAGCAGCGTCGCTGACGCATCTTGTACAGCTTCCTTTAGCTCTTTGATGGTTTAAGCCGAATCTTGCTCCGTTTATGCACTCAGATCGAAAAGCTCCTGTCAGTTGATCATCATCATCGAGAGAATACAACCCCTTTTGCAAGAGTATCTCAGGCTGCTTTGCAAACCACATATTGCTAATTTCCACAATGCCTAAGGACCAACTGAGAGTGCAGTCCCACTTCTCTAGGCCCTGCCCAAACACAGAGTGGTAGATGGACTCGGCCCCAAAGAGCTTACAATCTAAATAGACAAGACAGACACAGGGTGCGGGAAAGAGGTATAACGCAGAGCAAACAGTGTGCTAGTAACATGGGTATGGTAGCAGTCAGAGACTATGGTAATGGGTACATTATAAACACTGGATAGATTTAGATTAGACAGCAACGCCAGACAAGACATATTTGCAACCAAGCACAGCGTTACAACTGGTCATTACGGCCAGGCATCAGCAACAAAAAGGGAGAGACCAGACAGATCCGTTGGCTGTTTATTAGGATGGTGACATTTTCTCTATTTAAGGTCTCAATTAGAAACTATGCCCTCTGCCACAGTGGAGAATTGCTAGCACCGAACAAAGAGACCACATTTACTGCAGGCTACCGCATGATGGTCTGATTGTTGTAGAGATGCAGCAGGAATTAAAAAGGCCCCAAACTCGGAGAGGAAAACAAATCTGGAACCCCCTCTGAACGAATTTCCAGGAGGGGAAGGGAGCGGAGACTCAAATCTACCCTTACAATTTTGGTTCAAAATCAGACCTACGCGTAGCCTACACACAGGTTTGTACTGATGTAACCATTTTGGTTAGCGGTGTGATTTTTCTATCAGAATAGTTGAAATCAATACAGCCATACTGGCCACACCGTTATACTGGTATAAAGGTGCCTTATATTGGCATCCCTGCAGGTATAACTATAATAGTACAAGGCCGCTTGAATGTGTCCACACTGGTGGGGAAGGAGAGAAACCCAGCACGTTTTGTGCTTTTGGGAAGATGGCCAATTGAAAACCAGATCAGTGAGGTCATGGCCCAGTCCCCCAGCCTCTAGGGGCTCCCTCAACTGTTCTTTAAAATGAAAATGTAAGAGCCAAAGCTTCGGCTGGTATCAATGAGCCTATGTCCATCTAAGTCTTTTAGATATCAGGGTCAGACACCAGAATCAAACAGGAAAGAACTAGGCACTGTCCCTGGATTAGTGAGTTGCAATTGTCCCTTGCCAGACGACCCCCCACTCCCATTAGCACTAGTGGGAGTTGTGCACATGCATCCAAACAGGAAGATTTACTTCCAGGCCTCAGGCAGAACTTGTTAGCATGGAGGGAAACAAAAGCTTTTTCTTTAAGGTTGCCATGCTTCACATGTCTACAGAGAAGTTGATGAAAATCCATCTGCCTCTTCCTCCCTTTTTCCCACACTCCTAGCTTCCCGCAATGACCCTTGGGTATTATCTGCTAGCAGACCACGTATGCAAGGGCTCCTGACCCACTAGAACATGTAGAAAACCCTCGCAGATCACCCTGGAAGCTTCACATGTGAAATGCAGCGTCCCGTTCTGACCCTACTGAACAATTTGTCTCTTGGGAACCCTGCTGCTTGTACTGTTGTTAGTTTCTTTCCTTTGTTTTGGAAGCATGAGATGTTCAATTCCTGAAGCAGTGTGTGGCTTAGCTACTTCAGGATGGATTCAAAAGAAACTCTCTCAGCAGATGCTGTTATCACCCCCTTACTTTTCATTTGTTTATTGCTTTGATTTTCTCCCTTCCCTGACCCAGATGTTTTCATCCTGGTCTCCATTATTACTACACAAACAATGCCAAATTCTAATCTTTAAAGGGGAAGCTGTCGACTGTGTTTAAGCTCAAAGTTGAAAAAAGTGGCTGATGACACAGCCCTAAAGCACTAAAGCTGAAATTCTCCCCTGTGAAACACACAACTGCCTGCAAAACAGGACCTGAGTGATGCATAGACTTTGTGCTGGCTCTCTGAACTGGAGTCAATTTCATCCCTAATCCTGAAGGTCGAGATCCTCAAAAGGTATTGACGGCGCCTAACTCCTACTGAAATCAATGGGAGTTGGGTGCCTCAAAAACTTTCAGGATCTGGGATGAAGTTCCTACTCGTTTGTAAGTCAGGTCTTATTTAGGCCCATTTTCAGTGAGGTAAATGGAGAATCCAAGGTAAGGACCTCAAAAAGTGAACAGAAATCATTACATGCATTTAAATTTTAACCTTCTCCAAAGCAGAATTGGGAACCCCAAATGCAATAGTGTTGGGTTACCGCCTGGGAAGCAAACGGTGAAACTGACCAAAATCGAAAATGAAACTGACCAGTCTCTTCTTACCATTGCTGAAAAGAGCAACACCACCACAATTCTACGCTTTAGTGCTTAAATACAGACATATGTGCCCAGATAGCTGTTTAAAGCTCCTAGGGCTGAATGCTCAAAAGAAGATAGGAGGCTAAATAGAAGCTAGGAGCCTAACTCATTTTGAGCATTCGACCCCTACAGGCTGATTTAGCACCCTAATTTAGGAGTCTGAGAAAATTGCTCCTTTGAGATGGAGAGTGACTTTTGTGAGGCACAGCTGGGGAAACAGCAGCAGAAAGGTGAAGAGTGAAAAGAGTCAGTCCCCTCTGAAGTTAATGGCAAAACTGCCACTGACTTCTAAGGGGCCAGGATTTCACCCAACGTGAATTGCCAAGGTCACAAAGAAGGAAATTTGCCCTAGCGCAGAGGGCTAGCACGGGCCTATGTGCACCACTTCAGATCTCAAAATAAGGCTTAAATAGGACTTAAGTGGTGCGTTGGCCTTGTAACGACCCCGTCCACAGGGGTGAAATTTCACCCACTATGAGTGGCAAATTTGGGACCAGAACACTGATCCCCAGACTCTAGGCTGGTGCATTACCAGCCATCATCTCGTCCTTTTTATCCATGTCTACAGCATGAAGAATAAGCATCTAGTTAAAAAGATTGAATTGCTACCCAAAAAAAAAAAAAAAACACAAATGCTTTTCCCTCTCTTCTTATGGCAAAACTAAGATATAAAACAAAGCACCAGCTGCTGTAACCCAGTGTAGCTCCGCTGACGTCAAAGGGGCAATGCTGTTTTACACCAGCTGAGGAGCTGGCTCAGAGATGATGGTGTTTTTGTTTATAGCATCAGAGGAGTAGGCGTGTTAGTCTGTATCCATAAAAACAACGCGGAGTCCGGTGGCACCTTAAAGACTAACAGATTTATTTGGGCATAAGCTTTCGTGGGTAAAAAAACCACTTAGTCTTTACGGTGCCACCGGACTCCTCGTCGTTTTTGTTTATAGCAAATCTTTATATTTTCCCCCTATGATCTTGGGGTGTTCAAAAGCCTCTGAATCTGAAGCATATTTTTCCCCTGGGCAAACAAGCTAGAAACCCAATTCCCATGGAAAATCAATGGGATTTAGGCACCTACTGCTCTGAAAATCCCAACTACAACCTTTAAGACATTTCCTTTAATTGCCCAGGTCTTCTCGGTCATTCTATGCAGTTTTCACTCTGCTTACAAGGTGCATCTGTTCTTACTCCGAACCCATTCTGACCGCCACCCCCCTCACCCGCATATCCACTGCCGCCTTTCTGTCTCTGCCACGCTCCCTTTGCTCCCTCCTGGTACAAATTAATCAGCTCAAGATTAAAACCAGACAATAAGCCAAAGTGAGACAACAACACTAACCACTGTTAGCTTATCTGTGTGGCTTTAATGTGCCAGAGCTGGCATCTAGCCATGGTGAAATGTTATGCGTCCTCCAAGCACCAATGGTGGAACGCTGTGGGGGGAGAGATGACAGACATTAATGTATCTGACGGAGCAGAGCCATAACAGAGCTCTGTGCTGCATAAAGAGGGAAAGCAGAAAGTAAGAGAAGCTGATCTGAAGGGAACATTTCAAACAACCATTTACAGTGGGGGAGGAAAAGGAAAACATAACCACACATGAGCATGAAAATCCAAGTAGGACAACTGAGTTATGATGGCAAATGTGCCCCTTTGCTAAACATTGCCATGTACTTAATAAGGCATCGATCAGTTAAAGTTCCCTGTAACAAAACTTGTAATTGACCAAGTTGCATTGTTTTCCCCCAGCCCTATCAAAATTTTCAAAGATCAAAGGGTTAAATAACATGCTAAAATAGTAAGGATACGTCAGTCTGTTTTTAAAGCATCCAGCTCATAATGTGTTACATTCTGGTTCCATGTCCTGGCTTTAACACAGAGTCCCTAGATCTTGGGCAAGTTTTTTGGGGGGTAGATTTTCTCAAGTGCTCAAGCTCATAGGTCTCTCATATAGGCACCAAAGTAAACGGCCTGATTTAGATCGTGTGTGCCAGCCAACTCATAGAAATTCTGGCCTTTAGGAGACACTTCTGAAGATCTGAGCCCCATTGTCTGCTAGATGTCCATCCATGGCTCTCAAAGTGATTAATAAAGATTAATGAATCATCCTGCACTGCACCCTGGCATTCTCTCCAGTTCACAGCTAGGCGGGGGGGGGGGGGGGGGGAAAGGGGCAGAAGTCATCACCAAGGCTTTGCCTATACTAGCACTTTTCTCGGCAAAACTTTTGTCAGTCAGGGGTGTGAAAAAACACCCCTCTGACCGACAGAAGCTTCACTGACAAAAGCACCGGTGTGGACAGTGCTCTGTCAGCGGGAGAGCATCTCCCACCAACATAGCTACTGCCGCTCGTTGGGGGCGGATTAATTATGATGGCAGGAGAGCTCTCTCCCATTGGCATAGAGTGGCTTCATGGTGGTCCTTCCAGTGGCACAGCTGTGCCACTGTAAGGTCCGTAGTGTGGACATGACCTAGGGTAAAATTTTCAACAGCACTAAGCAACATAGAAGCCCAAACCCCTCTGACTTTCAATGGGACTTGGGGCTCTTCTGAAAATATTACCCCAAATCTCAAGAGGAGACACCGAAAACTGGGTTTTAATTTTTAGAAGAGCTGAGAAAGCCCAACCCCCACTCCTTAAATCAACAGGATCTCCAGGTGGTCTGCAACCCTGAAAAAAAATCAGGCCCTTAAGCATCTCAAGTTGGACACCTCCCCGCCCCCACTAAAAAGAAAACAGGAGGCATCCAAAATTAGCGGCCACTTCTGAAAACGGCCTTACACACTTTGCACCTTAGTTTCCCCAGCTGAAAAATGAGGCCAACAACACTTCGCCCTCTCACAGGGCCTTTGGGAGGGTTAGCCAATATTTATAAAGCCCTTTGAAGAGGGAGGGGCAAATTCATTCCTAAAACAGCCTGGATCTATTTGGCCTGGAAAGCGCCAGCTAATGTTATCTTCTGCATGGCAGTGGGAAGCGTTGGCTTTCTTAAAAAAAAAAAAAAAAAAAAGAAGTTTTATTCAAGTAGCGGGTGCACTCTGAATGGAAAGGTTCATTCTGCAGAAAGACATGGATGTTAACCGATCGCATCCCCGGCTGTGTTTTCAAGATGCCATAGGCATGACTGTGCACCATTCCACCCTGTATGAAATGGAACAACTCATCTGTGACATCACAGAAGGACTGCCGAGAATCATCCAGCCCTCTAACTACTACCCCATGCTGTTCTCCCACGTGGGCACTAATGATACTGTAGGGTATGACCCCGAGCAGATCAGAAGTGACTACAGGGCTCTGGGTGTGAGGGTGAAGGAGCTGGAGGTGCAGCTGATGTTCTCATCGATCCTTCCGGTCAAGGGTAGGGGCCCAGGCAGAGACAGCCACATCCTGAAGGTGGATGCATGGCTGTGCTCACCAGGAGGGCCTCAACCACAGGATGCTATTCCGAGAAGAAGGATTGCTGAGTAGAGATGGGGGTCCACCTATCAAGGAAGGAGAAAGTATCTTTGGATAGAGACTTGCTAACCTAGTGAGGTGGGCTTTAAACTAGGTTCTACAGGGACAGGAGACAAAAGCCCACAGGTAAGTCCAAATCTTGGAGACCTGTGAGAAGGGTCAGAATCTGGGTGGGTGGGGGGGAACATGGGCAATGGTAACAGGGACAAAGGAGAGACAAGAGGGAATACAGAGGGGAAATCTAATGAACACCTTAGATGTTTGTATACTACTGCAAGAAGTGTGGGGAATAAAACGGGAAAAGCTAGAAATACTAGTGAATAATCACAATTTTGACATAACTGGCATCACAGAGACTTGGGATAATTCACATGCCTGGAATAGAAAGGTACCGCTTGTTCAGGAAGGACCGGCATGGAAAAAAGGGAAGAGTTGCTTCGTATATCAACGATGTATTCATCTGCACTGAGGCTGAGCTAGAGGTGGAAGGGAGACCTGTTAAAAGTCTCTGGGCAAAGGTAAAAAACAAGGGTGATGTCATGGTAGAGGTCTAGTGTAGAGTCAGAGCACCTAACCTGAAAGAATAGGTGGATGAAGCACAGGACTTGGTGGTGATGGGGGGACTTCAACTATCCAAACACCGATTAGGAAAACAACACAGCAGGGCATAGATTATCCAACACGTTCTTGGAATGCGCTGAAGACAACTTTTTATTGCAGAAGGTGGAGAAAAGGACTAGGGGAGAGGCTGTTCGGATTCTCACACATACGGAGGAACTGGTTGAAAATTTGAAGGTGGAAGGCAGCGTGGGTGAAAGCGATCATGAAATGATGAGTTCCTGATTCTAAGGAATGGTAGAAGGGAAAACGGTAGAATAAAGACCATGGATTTCAAGAAGACAGACTTCAGCACACTCAGGAGAATTGGTAGGTAAGGTCCCAGGGAAAGCAAGTCTAAAGGGAAAAAGAGTTCAGGAGAGATGGCAGTTTTTTAAAGAGACTTTAGTGGGGGCACAAGGGCAAAACATATGTGTAGCAAAGGCAGTGTGGTAAGAGACCATCTGGCTTAACCAGGAGATTTTCAATGACCTGACACTCAAAAAAGAGGCATACAAAAAGTGGAAACCAGGTCAAATTACGAAGGATGACTATTAAAAAAAACCAACACAAGCATGTAGGGACAAAATTAGAAAGGCCAAGGCCCAAAATGTGATTAAACTAGCTATGGACATAAAGGGTAACAAGAAAATTTTTTACAAATACATTAGAAGCAAGAGGAAGACCAAGGACTGGGTAGGCCCATTACTCGATGAGGAGGGAAAGACAATGACAAAAAATGAAACAATGCTCAAAGTGTTACATGCCTTTTTTGTTTTGGTTTTCACCAAAAAGGTTAGCAGTGATTGGAGGACTAAGTCTATGTCTACACTACTGCCTACGTCGGCAAGACACATATCGCTCAAGGATGTGAATATTCTACCCCCCCCGAGAGACATACGTTATGCCAGCGTAAGAGATAGCGTGCACAGCGTTATGTCGGCGGGAGAGCATCTTCCACCACACGCGCTGTAAGAGTAGCCATACCCTAACACAGTGAATATCAGTTTAGGTGGGGGTAGGATGTGAGGCTAAAATAGAGAAATATCAAGCTAAGAATTATGTAGACAAGTTACATGGCAGGCCCTGATGAAATACAGCCTAGAATACTTAAGGAACAGGTTGCTATAAAAAGGAAGGTGGTAAATTGTTCTCCTTAGCCACTGAGGACAGGTCAAGAAGTAATGGGTTTACATTGCAGCAAGGGGGATTTTGGTTAGACATTAGGAAAAACTTCCTAACTATACNGAAAGCTTATGCTCAAATAAATTTGTTAGTCTCTAAGGTGCCACAAGTACGCCTGTTCTTATTGCAGCAAGAGGGATTTTGGTTAGACATTAGGAAAAACTTCCTAACTATATAGGTTGTTAAGCAAATTACCAAGGGAGGTTGTGGAATCTCCATCACTGGAGGCTTTTAAGAACAAGTTAGACAAATACTTGTCAGGGATGGTCTAGATAATACTTAGTCCTGCCTCAGTGCAGGGGACTGAACTAGATGCCTATCGAGGTCCCATCCAGTCCTACATTGCTATGATTCTTCTACACAACAGCATGGATTCATATAATGGTGCTAGGATATTTCTAGGCACCACCTACATCCAATTCATAAACTTAGCTCCAGGGATCTGTCTCTCTAAGGCCTTGTCTACACTTACCGGGGTTCGACGCGCAGCGATCGATGCATCGGCAGTCGATTTAGCGGTCAACCGCAGATCGCTCTCCCATCGACTCCTGTACTCCATCTGAACGAGAAGCACAAGGAAAGTCGACGGGAGAGCGTTTCCAGACGACATCGCGTAGCGTGGACCCCGTGGTAAGTAGATCTAAGTACATCGACTTCAGCTCCGTTATTCACGTAGCTGAAGTTGCCTAACTTAGATCGATCTCCCCCCGTAGTGTAGACAAGGCCTTTGGTACTTATGTGGCCACCTTTACCATAGTATCAGAGTACCTCACAATCTTTAATATATTTATCTTCACACCACCTCTGGGAGGCAGGTCAGTGCTATTATCCCCATTGTACAGATTGGGAATTGAGGCACAGAGAGGCTAAGGGGCAGATTTTAAAAAAATATTTAGTCATCTAACTCCCATAGTCATCTAAATAGCTTTAAAAATCTAGCCCTAAGTGACTTACCTAAGGTCCGCGGTGGAGCAGGGGTATCTGGGTCTCCCATGTCCTATGCTAGCTCCCCTAACCACTGGACTATCTTTCCTTTCAAGACCTAGTCTTGGCTGATCACAGAAGCCACACACTGCACAAGTGTAAGTGACAACACAATGAGCAAAGCAGTGGGGAATCTAGGCCCCAGGCGGCGACACGTTTTAGGATCCAAGCTATGTTCGATGTCTGTAAAGCACTTTGAAGTTCCCAGAGGAAAAGCAGCATAACATCCAGAGTGTTTTTAATTGTGCTGCCATCAGTTAGCTCACGAGAAGCCCGATGGCCTCTCCAAGTCTTGGAGTGACAGATATTCGGCTTCTTTCAACCACAGCCCTTTAATCAGCAGCACATTTTTTTGTGATGGGTGGGGAATAATGGTTTTATCGTTTCCTGCTATTGTGGCGCACGCGTTTTTATTTTTTAGCATCCTGCTTCGTTTTTCAGAGACCTTGCTTTGCCTAACCACCTTTTCCTGACATTTCTATTCATAGCGTTCAGTTCGAATTTCCACCCACAAGTGCTTTTCAACAGGACTAAGCATCTGTCTCATCTAGAACACGTGAAATTTCCCCCAGTGTTGAGCTAATGAACAATACTGACAGAAGGGGGAGGAGGGACAGAAACTGCTCAATACTAAGGTATAAAAGCCAGTTAGGATCTTCAGTTAGGGACCATGTCAAAAGTTCTGCACATAATAAAAACACGACTCTGAGTTTCTAACTCCCATGTTAAAGACCTTCCTCCTAACAAGCCAGATCAAAGCTCTAACTAACTAATATGTGCATATTGCTTAAGAGGAGTTTATAATGTGCAAATCCTTAACAGGAATGAACTAAACTATTACCAGGCATCCCACCCCAAACCAGATTTTAAACAGTGGCTTGGTCATTATAACATCCACATTTAAGACTGAATAATGCTGCTTAATCTTCCCAGCAGCAGTTCCCACTGCATCTGATGAAATTTGGTTATTTTATTGGGTTGTACATCTTGCTGCAAGCCACTTCATTGAAAAGCGTAATTAAAATCTCTATTGCGCCTACAGGCACGATTCTGATGAAACAGAGCAGTGCAAAAACAAGGTGTAACTCCCAAAAAGTTAACAGGACCACCCCAGCGTAAGTTAGAGCAAAATTGGGCCCCCACAACCCAGTTTCTAAAGCGACTGGTGGTTTAAGGGGTCTCAAATTTTTGGATGCTCAGCTTGACACACCTTACAGGAGCCAGATTTTGGGATAGTGCTGGGCATCCACGCCCCTTTAAGGTATCTGACATTGGGCACTCAAAACATGAAGCCCCCAAAATAACTAGTCCCTTTTGAAAACCTAAGCCAACATCTTTTTTCATACCATGAAAATACTTTGCACTTTTAAGGCCAAATTCTAACCTAAGATTCTTTCACGGGCACCGAGTACCTTTCACCCAGACACTTCAAACTCTGTACTAATACATCTTCACAGCACCTTTATGAGGTAAGCGAGTACCACTATCTCCATTCCCCAGATCAAGAAACTGAGGCATGAATAGGTTCTGGGCCTTGTCCAAAAATCGCACAAATTAGCACAACAGCCTGGAAAACCCCTCGTATTAGCCACTGGAACACGATTCCCTCACAGCGCCATTTAGCTCCACAAATACTGTGAACAGGGAGAGATTCAGCGACGTTTGGCATAAAGAAGTGACAGAATGGAATTTAGCACAAAGTCTCCTCCCCGAAGAATGGGCAACTCGGCACGGGGAGGCGTGCTAGGGATGAAGCAATCGGACGTCCTCCAAATAAACCCACAAAACAACCACCGTGGCACGAACATGATGTTTGCTGCCATCACACTGTACACTCTGTGGTATATACCCCTTTCCCTCCTCCTACATCTGCCTTGTCTATTTAGACTGTAAGTTGTTTGGGGCAGAGACTGCTACCCTGTGTTTGTGCAGTGCCTGGCACAATGGGGGCCCATTCTTAGTGAATTCCTAGGCATGACTGTAATAATACACTTCCGAGACTTATAAACCACAGGCCTGACCCTCAGCTGATATAAATCAGCTTAGCTCCAGTGACTTTAATGGAACGACATCGATTTACACCAGCTAGAGATCTGGCCCAGTATTTCTTACGATGCTTCCCAAAAGTTTTCAATGCTCTGTTACAGTTGCAGCCTAGAACGGAGATGGCTTTTTCAGTTTATCTATATCTTATATATTTTACTCATTTACACTGAATTCCACAGTGGAAAAACAGACCCACACAAAACTGTCTCAACGTACTGTACCTCAAACCGCTTTCCACTAATTGACATACCCCCATGGAGGTCCTGCCGAGTTTTTTTTGCACCTTTCTATTTCCAAGTCCTTTTTTAAAAACATTAACTGCTTTAGCCTAGAGTCTCATGAGAGTTTATTAAAAGCCCTACACACAGTGGCATTCGCTGTGCTGATACAATTGTTTGTTTGTACGTCTCTGATAGCTAGTCCCAAGGAAAGAAAAATAAATGATGTCACTTTGTTTCGTGTCTGCCTAGAGCCAAAATTAGACTTTTTTTCAAAATGAGGAACTGGACCAGATTCAGAAGAATAAAACGTGTCTTAAGGCTGAGAACGTACCATAATGTTGTTATCCCCTAGACGACAACATAGAGGGCAGTGGATATTTCATTTGTCTTTTCGGTTGTCTGATTAGATCCAAAATACAAGAATAATAATGTAATGCCTTTTGGACCCAAATTGAAAGAGTAATAGGAGGCCATATGTCCAAACAATTAATTACCCTTTTCAGCTGTGGAAATTATTAAACATTCAGATCACAGGCCAAATAAATCCCTGGTTTCTTTAGAGTAGGAATGTACAGTGCCTCCGAATAAGTTTTATATCTCAGGGGGTGATCGTGCTAGAAAGAGCAGGGGAGGCAAGTTCAAATGGGACCTGCAAGGGCTTCAACTATTTCTTATTTTTAGGCATATTCCACAGTTGAAGCTCATGAAAAAGCATGTAACACTTCAAAGGATAATTCAATATATAAAATGGTCTGCAAACCTAGAGGGGACAGGTGGCAGAAAAAGCAAGAGATTTACTGTTTGTGGCCTTGGACTTCAAGTCAAGGTAAAATACATTTAACAATATCCAGAGGGCAAAAGTTTGTTTAGAAAGAATCAGCTGGTGTAAAAGTCAGTGTAGCTCCACTGAAGTCCACAGAGCTTTGCCAGCTTTTTCCCCAGCTGAGAATCTGACCCTAATTTTGCTTTCCATCAGTGGCGTTGTTCTGGATTTAAGGCGGTGTTTGTTACCAAGAACAGTCTCCTTGGATTCTGATCTCTATTTCATTCTCTGGTGTTGCCTCCTGAAGCATTTGAGCCAAAGAGGGACAGACAAGCAAGACAAGATTTTTTACAACGAGAGTTTAAAATGGTTCTGACAAGGTTTTAGTTCTGCAGGAATAAGAAGATCAAAATTATTTCTAAAAAAACCCCCAAAGTCTCAGGGAGATCTGAGGAACATATGGCATCGCATTTTATTGGCAATGTAGGAGGTGCTACAAAGAGATTTTCTTATCAGAACATTCCTTTGTCTCTGTACAATCTCCACAGAAATCTCCCCTCACCGCACAAAGACCAGAAAATTTCTCTTTCTGTGATTTTGGTTAAGCGATATCACACTTTAAGAAGGGGGTCTGGAAATGTGTCAATATCAATCTCTGCTTCTGTTAACAGATTCAGGGCCCTGGTTCAGCTCTCATTTAAACCAGACTTCAGTGCAGTTAACACCCCATTTACACCAGGGAAAGCCAGAAACTGGACCCAAATTTTCACATGTGTGCGAACATTGGAATTTTGGTAGGATTCCAGCTGTGGGTGCAATAAGCATACGCGGTATAAACAAAACACAATTTTCAACCAGGGGGCCGTAGGACAGCGTTCAACCCAACACTTTAGCATAGCGAATACCCATTTTCTGCACCAGTCAGCGTACCCATCGCCTTCTGACTTATAAAGCCCTAAATGGCCTGGGAGCTGGTTGCTGAGGACATCCCCTCTCACTCCACGCAACACTGCCACCATAGTGATCTTTGGAGGCACTTTAATTGGGGCGCCCTCCGTTTAAACGGAAAGGGGTTGCTGGCAAGACACTTTCTGTGACATGCCCTTGACTTGGGAGCTCACATCTCCCTTTTCTGACATAGCCTGAATCTCTTGTCCTTTTGAGCACACGCGTGGGTTTTCTCAGACTCCTGGGGAGTTTGAGGAGAGAAACGTCCATGATTTTGGGATGGGAAGAGGATTTGGTCCTGCAATTCATTTGATCTGATTGATTTAGGGATAGAGTTAAATATGGATGTGGCTCTTTTAATTGATGTACAAGCCCCTAGACTGGCTGGGTAGAGCGTAAGCTCTTTGAGGCAGGGAATAAGAACATAAGAACATAAGAAAGGCCGTACCGGGTCAGACCAAAGGTCCATCTAGCCCAGTATCTGTCTACCGACAGTGGCCAATACCAGGTGCCCCAGAGGGAGTGAACCTAACAGGCAATGATCAAGTGATCTCTCTCCTGCCATCCATCTCCATCCTCTGACGAACAGAGGCTAGGGACACCATTCTTACCCATCCTGGCTAATAGCCATTTATGGACTTAGCCACCATGAATTTATCCAGTCCCCTTTTAAACATTGTTATAGTCCTAGCCTTCACAACCTCCTCAGGTAAGGAGTTCCACAAGTTGACTGTGCGCTGCGTGAAGAAGAACTTCCTTTTATTTGTTTTAAACCTGCTGCCTATTAATTTCATTTGGTGACCCCTAGTTCTTGTATTATGGGAATAAGTAAATAACTTTTCCTTATCCACTTTCTCAACATCACTCATGATTTTATATACCTCTATCATGTCCCCCCTTAGTCTTCTCTTTTCCAAGCCGAAGAGTCCCAGCCTCTCTAATCTCTCCTCGTATGGGACCCTCTCTAAACCCCTAATCATTTTAGTTGCCCTTTTCTGAACCTTTTCTAGTGCTAGAATATCCTTTTTGAGGTGAGGAGACCACATCTGTACACAGTATTCGAGATGTGGGCGTACCATGGATTTATATAAGGGCAATAATATATTCTCTGTCTTATTCTCTATCCCCTTTTTAATGATTCCTAACATCCTGTTTGCTTTTTTGACCGCCTCTGCACACTGCGTGGACATCTTTAGAGAACTATCCACAATGACGCCAAGATCTTTTTCCTGACTCGTTGTAGCTAAATTAGCCCCCATCATGTTGTATGTATAGTTGGGGTTATTTTTTCCAATGTGCATTACTTTACATTTATCCACATTAAATTTCATTTGCCATTTTGTTGCCCAATCACTTAGTTTTGTGAGATCTTTTTGAAGTTCTTCACAATCTGCTTTGGTCTTAACTATCTTGAGTAGTTTAGTATCATCTGCAAACTTTGCCACCTCACTGTTTACCCCTTTCTCCAGATCATTTATGAATATGCCTCCTTCCCCCGTCTTCTCCCACTTTACTTTTTGCTTGGGTATCTCAGACGATAAGGCGATGTCGCAGTTGTGGCTCAGTAGCCCTGACTGATTAGTAGCAGCTCTGAGGCTTTATTTTCTGCAACTTTGATTCTGGGTGAGTTGCACCAGTTCTCTGTAGCCTCCCCCAGCATCTCTTTAGTGTTGCGCACCTTCATGCTGATGCCCATCTACTACGATCCTGGACTTCTCTCACACATTAAAGATGATCAGGCCAAGTCAGTACCTGGATGGAGCTACTGGATCCCCGTTTCTGCAGAGAATGGTGCTAGCCAGTGTCATGGGGTTGATGGTACCATCTTTTTATATGTGGCATAAACCAGAGATTCGAAGTACTTTTAGGAACTAAGGATTCCGTGAAACTTTTCACAGCAGTATTAGGCATTAGTTCTGGATCCTGGCCAAATTCCAGGTTGGGTAAGTACAGATAGCCCCTCTAAAGTTTCCCCCCAACCTAAGCTGCACTGTAGTGATGTAGCGTACTGATAAAAACATTGCTGTTTCATGTTAATGCTGGATGAAGTGATCCCTTTGCATTCCAGAATGTGCAGAACCTAGGGCCCCATTTGGAGAAAAGATACTAGATAATGGGCTTAAATTCTCCTCACTTACACTGGTGGAAATCATGAGTAATTTACCTGAAGTAAATGGAGCCATGTTGGGGGGGGCGGAGGGGAGGAGGAGGGAAAGGAGAACCAGACCCTTTGTGCTACATACAGCCAAGGAATTAGGTTTTTAGAATAATATTACATGACTTGATTCCTCGCTGTGAAATGCTATTGAAACTCTCCCCGCTTCCTTGACACAAAGTGGTGGTGTGTAACAGAGGATCATTCTCAAGGAACTCTCACTGACTTACCCTCACGTCGCCACTACAGCGTGCCAGAGAATTTCATTCATTTGTAAAAAATCATGGAGTGCCCAGGATTCCAAATATATACACCGCACATACGAGACTGTTTGCAGGAGCAAAGCCATCTGGCTAACACTTGGACTATAGGCCATTAGGAAATTGAACTTACCTAAGATGTTGTCACTTTTCAGTAGGCTTAGTATTCAGACAGAGGTTTGCCATTAGAATTCACATGTTAACCTCACATTTAAAAGGATCCTTAAGATTACTTAAAATCATCTTACAGACCAGCTTTCAACTACAGGGACCCAGAAGCATTTTAAATACCCAGGGTTTGAATCGCCTCCCACTTACACCAGCATTTACACCCAATTCTTATTTCACTTTACCTCACCGCTATGGCCCGAATTCTGCAATGCAAGCTGCACGGACAGATGGGTGATCTGCATAGAGCACAATGCAGGATGGAGGCCTTCGACTGTAAGTTTTTAGGGGAAGGGACGTTATCTGATATATATGCATACAGTGCCTAGCATACTGTGGCCCGGTAGGTATTTCCACCGTGCAAACAGTCAGACCCCACCAATGCAGCTTGCTGACTTCAATGTTTCCTTGTGCTCCCTCTTCTGTCTGTACCCAAGTGCTGTCTCTCTTCATTTGTACAGCACCTAGCACAAGGTCCCAATCCATGACTCGGGTTCCTCGGTGCTACCACAATAAAAACAACTGATGTATAGTAGCTGCGGATCTGGCCCAAAGTCGGCAGAATGGAAAAAGTACCCTGGAATAGTGCTGCTCTAGCTTTCTACCTATGCTCCATGTTGTTCGTAAGGAGAGGGCAGCAGCAAAAGTACTTGAGAGCAGCTCTCTTTGAATAACACAGCATGATCCACCCCCCCGCACACACACACACACACACCACGCAGTGAGAAAGCAGCTTTAGTGAACATTAGGGATTAAGTGCTATTGCATAAAACACACAACATCGGTTACTTCTCTAGAGCAGTTGCCAAATCCCTCTTTTCGGATGCATGGAAAAATCTAGGTTAGCTATCCACTTGCGTCTGCAGGAAGGCAGCTGCACTGTCAGTAATGTTGCCATTTCAATTGTTCCTAGCTAAAAGCAGAGGTCCAACTACAGCACATATGACACAGATTTCGGTCATTCCTTCCTATTCTTCCCTATACAATCAGACAGAGCCGCACTGAGTCCTGAACAGAGCTGGGCCAGTCAGAAACTGAATCGAGGTCAAATTCACCTGCTCTTTAAAATTTGGTTACAAACCTAAAATTGGCCAAAGGAGTTACAACACTTTTTGAAGAGGGGGGGGGGGGAGGGGGGGCAATTTTCCAGGCTAACTGAGGGCAGTGGGAAGGAGGAGAGGAAATTCGGGGAAGGTAGTGGCTGATTTATAAGCAAATCACACTAAAGTCAGTGGTTTCACAGGATTTTGACCCGAAACCAGACACTGTGTTGTTTTCACAGGAGTTCAACTGAGCATTCCAGAGAGGAAGGATGCTCCAGTGGTGAGGGTGCTAATATAGGACTCAGGAAACCGGGGTTCAATTCCCTGCTCTGCTGCAGACTACCTTTGTAACATCAGACAAGTCACTTAGATGAGAAACTGAGGCCCAGAGAGGCTATCAAATGGGGGAGACTAGTACTGCCCTGCCTCACAGGGCGGGGTGAGGATAAATAGATTAAAGATTAAGAGAAGCTTGGATACTACATTAATGGGGGGCCAGATAAGTATCTACATAATTGTGGGGTTCAGCTCCAACCCAAAATTCAAGGCAAAACATGGGGTACAAAGCCAAAGTGAAAGCATAAGGAAACGTTGCGCTAACCCCAAAAGGCACCTGTCCTCAAGTTCTATTTATCTAGAGCTGCCTTCAATGCCGGTAACCACTAAGACAGACTCTCTGATCCTCTCCTCTCCGTAAGAGCAATGTTTGAAATGGACAGAGTCCTCGCATGGCAATATCTGACGTGCTGCCACCGTCCCTTTCATATGAGCAGCCTCCGAACTCCTCCTTGCAGTGGGCTGAAGGATGGAACCACAACAAAGACTGCACATGGCCCAATGCAAGAGAAAAACACACAACATATGTTGAGAAATAAACAGCTGTTCCCTTCTGTGCTAACTGGCAAGAGCTTCTAAGGGCTCGGTGGATTAGTACTTTCATTTCCAACGGGGCCCCTCATGGAATCCCACCATTAGAATGATACATACAATTCCACAGGCTGGAAACTAAGTAGCCTGAGAAATGTTTGGATGCACAAACGGCCCCAGCAAGCGCTCTGCTGTCTTTGCACGAGCTGTGTTGCTTAAAAGCAGCCAGAGACACCTAATAGGCATGGCGGGGTTTAAATGCTTGAGACGAAGAGCTTACAATGGGGAGTGCCCAGGTCTGGATATGGACAGGCTTTGGTAGTGAATGGCTAAAGGCTGCCGTGATTGAAAGTAACACACACGTCAGCGGAACCCGGAAGTTAAAAGTCACAGCCACAGGCAAGGTTGAGTGTGAATCCATGTGGAGCCCAAATGGAAAGAAAATGAAGTCACCCTGCTCCAGTCAGTCAATCTGGGATCTTCATTGTTCTACACTTCAAGGGACACTGTCCAGATAAGTCTCAAAATTTAGCTTCTGTACAGATTTTTTTACCCTCAAAATAAACATTTTCAGGCAATTTATAGAGAAAGATTTTAAAAAGTTTCCTTTCAGCACTGGAACCTCAAACATGACAACGCTGTGCTGGTGCACAGCTGCCAGAAAGTGAACTGACTGGAAAGTGCAGGCCAGCGTGTATTAGCTACCGGTTCCCCCTGGACACTCGGCCAGTTCCTCTCTTGTTTCTGAGAGTCTACCAGGCAGCAGCAATGCAGAGAAAACAAAGAATGTTGGTGAAACACTGCTATCCAGTGGACAGTGCACTGGACTGGGACTCAGGAGAGCTGGGTTCTATTCCCAGCTCTGCCACTGACCTGCTGTGTGCCCCTGACCAAATCACTTCATCTCACTATGCCTGTTTCTCCACCCACCCTTTGTCTCTCTTACCTATTTAGATTGTTAGCTCTTCAGGGCAGGGAAGGACTCTTACCATGCGCAACACCTAGCATGGTGGGGCCCAATCTTGGTCGGCCTCTCTAGACTCTATCATAACATTATTAATACCACCCTTGCTTAGGCAAAGACTCCCAGGATCAGGCCCAAAGAGTGAACGTGACCAATCTAGTTTCACTGCCCAAGTTAAAAAAAATATATATATATATCAATTAGAAACTTTTCAATATATAAATCTTGGGTGTTTATTAATTATCTATGGTAATAATAACTTCATTCATAGTCTAAGGTGTTATTAGAAGCACAGGCCAAAAAATATATATATATGGCTTATTAATACACTGCCTTGCATATTGTTGAATCATGCAAACTTGTGCAAAAACACTGCCGTCATTTAACAGGGAGCGGCATTTACTATATATTTGTACAGTGCCTAGCACAATGGGGACACAACTTCTGTGTGCTACTGCAATAGCAGTAATATTTAATATTAAATAAGGACCGTTGAGTGATCGCGTTTTGCACCCTGGCGGAAGGAAGTACACACACTTCAAAGTAGGGAAGAATGACACCCATTACTTTTAACCTGACAGTGCTCCTTTGAAGCTCTGATGCCACTGTGCATCAGCTCTTGTAAAAGCAGATGCTTCTGCCCCTACTTCCAACTTTTCATCCTCATTGACAATTCTACTCCTGGCAGGAAATAGCTCAGAAGTGATTTAAGATGGTGCAACAGTCACTAAACATGATCATTTTAATATCAAGATTAAACCTGAGAGCTGATCCTGCAACCCTTATTCACACACGTAACCCTCTTTTGAGCAGTCCTTCCCAACTTTGTTTGCCTAGCTGCTGGCTTTCCCTGCTCCCATCCTGCATTTGTCCCTATTCCCCATTGCTTCTCAGATGTTCATCCTGTTAGGATATTAGAGCCTGATTCTGAACTCATCTGGTGTAACTATATTCACTACAACTGAATTACTCCTGGTTGACATCAGTAAAAGCTAAGGGAGCATTCAGACTTAAAAATTCCCTTGCCATTGGTTAGATATTTAGGGATTTTCAAAAACAGCCTAAAGGATTTATTGCAATTCAATGGGAATTGAGTACCTGACTCTTGAAAGTCACTTCTTTGAGGTACACCGGCCCTTTAATTGGAAAGCAGGCTACAAGCCATTTGAAGTGTCCCTTCATTTCATAAACCTCCTAAAATACAAGAGCTCATATCCCTAGTGTATTTTCTCCATATTATTAGAATAACTGGTAGTCAAGTTCAAAAGGCAGCTGGCTTCCAAGTCGCCAAGCCAGAAAGAGCTATAATTCCTACTCACTGTAATTCCTCCCTGTGATTATGACAGTGGTTGACTGAGTCAATGCATGGAATGTCAGCAAATGATTTCACTCAAGGACAGCAAAGATACAGCAAGAAGTAGAGTCCTCTTAAAAAAAAACAACAACAACGGCCTCAGCTGAAATATGTGTGGGGGCTGGACTGGATAGTTTCAGTTCTCGTCAGGATATGAAACAGGCCAGGTTTATCAGACAGGCAATAAATAGATGTAATTAATCATAACGCATCAGAAAAAAATAAGTGTGCCGATAAATAGGGTGAAATCATACCCCTATTTGAAATCAACGGCAAATCCCCCATTGACTTCAGTGGAGCCAGGATTTCACCAATAAAGTTCAATAGGAGTTTGGCAAGGAATCCTTTGAGCTGATATAGAATCTTCTCAAGACGACCCTTGTTCTCAGTGAGTGGTACCTTATTCCATAAGTAATCCCATGATGGTTGTCATAAGGTCCCACTCAATCTCCGAGGGTACAATCTGGCCCAAAGTACTCTGCAAACAATGGGCTGAATTCTGATTTTAGTACATTCAGAGTAACTTCAATCAAGTCAATGGAGTTACTTCCAGGTACCCACCCTGGGAACTGAGATCAGAGCCTGACCTGTTAATTGCATACGCTTTCATTTTAAGATGGGTGAACCAAGGCCCACAGAATCCTCAGGTGGTATAATTTGTCACAGTGAAGCCATCAGGGCTATGACACGTTCCAGCAGCTGATGATCTGGCCCATACACAGTAAGTGACTTGCCCAAGATCCACAATGAATCAGTAGCTGAAACGGGAATACAACGCTGGAGTCCTGACTCCTTCCTGTAAATACTAGAGCAGTGGTTCACAACCAGGGGTCCGGGGCCCACTGGGGGGGCCGCGAGCAGGTTTCAGGGGGGCCACCAAGCCGGGCCAGCAGGGTAAAAAGTCAAAGCCCCCACGCACAGGGCTGAAGCCGAGGGCCCTGAGCCCCACCACCCAGGGTTGAAGCCGAAGCCTGAGCAATGTAGCTTCATGGGAGCCCCTCTGGCATGGGGCTCTGGGCAAATGCCCTGCTTGCTACCCGCTAATGCCGGCCCTGGCTTTTATATGCAGAAAACCAGTTATTGTGGCACAGGTGGGCTGTGGAGTTTTTATAGCATGTTGCAGGGTGGGGGGGAGGTCTCAGAAAGAAAAAGGCTGAGAACCCCTGTACTAGACTATGCTGGAACCATTCATCCAAACTCACGAACTGATTAATAACATCTGAATGCTATTTGGTAGCATTTGAAAAGAACAGTAGTCCAAACCACGACATGGGTAAACACAACCTATAATATGTTCGATAGTCCAGTGTAGGAAACAAAGGCAATAACATATTCCACAAAACAACATGGGTGCAGCCAAGATGTGCAGAGGGCATCTTTTCACGCCATCAACCTGCTCCAGGAGTGCATGCAAATCATACCACATATGCTTTTCCATCTATTCACCCTGGAGAGTGAACACAGCTAGGGGAGAGCAAGCAGTATTCTATTCTGCCTTACAACACCAGCGGCGGACTCGTCGCGAATCTTTGCTGCTGAAGATGTCAGAGGCAAAAGGATCAAAACCGGACTGTCAGAGCCCACGATACGTCTGCAGGACCAAAAGCTAGAAAAAGACATCTTTGACTTTCACACTGAGCAAACTGGATCAGGGCTCGGGGAGAAGGAAGAATTATGGAACCCTACAGTGGTCTTTGTACAGTCTGCCTTCGGCACACTGTATGGTAGAAAGGAAAGGGCCAATTCAGAGATCGTTGCTATTAATCATTCTTCTTTCTTTCTACTGACTTGTGGAGGAGCTGAGATGTAGAGAACTGGAGCCAGATCCCCAGCTGGTGTAAATCAATGGAGCTAAACCAATTTATTCCAGTGGAGGATCTGGTCCTTAGTGCTGAGACACTATAGCAGGGGTAGGCAACCTATGGCACCCGTGCCAAAGGCGGCACGTGAGCTGATTTTCAGTGGCACTAAGACTGCCCAGGTCCTGGCCACCGGTCCGGGGGACTCTGCATTTTAATTTAATTTTAAATTAAGCTTCTTAAACATTTTAAGAACCTTATTTACTTTACATACAGCAATAGTTTAGTTATATATTATAGACTTATAGAAAGAGACCTTCTAAAAACGTTAAAATGTATGACTGGCACACGAAACCTTAAATTAGAGTGAATAAATGAAGACTCGGCACACCACTTCTGAAAGGTTGCCGACCCCTGTACTATAGTAAAGAGCACATTTAGAAAGGAGAACAGAAATCTATGAGAAGACAGTACAGCCTGGAAACAATGCATTACGTTTTTGAATTTGTCTATGCTTCCCTTATACATGCTTCATGGGAAAGAAAAAGGGACGACATCAAAATAAATTTGAGGAGAGAAAACTTCAGTTCAGTGAAACCAAACCAAACACACAGAGTGAAATCCTGGCCCCACTGACATCAAAAGGCAGAACTATCATTGACATCACTGGAGCCAGGATTTCATCCACAGTTTTTACAAAACCCAAAACCAGTAGAAATTTTTCCAAGCTTTTTTTTTTTTTTAAATTCCACTGGAACACACAAACACACACCCTCCTGCAGTGTTTGAAACAGATACACTTCAGCCTTGGGGTACCCTAAGTGCATGAGAACTTGAAAGTGAACTTGACATGTGAAACTGACCAGTCTGTTTTCTCGGCCAAAGCTGTTGGATATTTATAAAAGGAAACAAACAGCGTAAGTGGCCAACAGTGAATTAGACTTCCGCGATTATTTCATTTTTAATCATCTTGGATTTTGTTTATAGCATAAGTAAGGCTATTTAGGTGATCTTTAATCTAGTTTGGGTCCCTTGAGGAAGGAATTTCCAAAGGAAGGTAAAGCAGTTAGACACCTAACTCACTGAAATTTAGCGGGTGGTTAATTTTCTGAGGCTTCTTAAAAAAATTCCCAGGCACAATGCTTAAAATAAACAGATAAAATTCTTGCATGGTATTTACAGACTGAAATGTGTTTGCAATATTATAAATCTGGTTTATTAAACATAGTCCAATTTAAAAGGAAATCTTGAAACGAACAACGGCTCCCACCTGCTTTGGAAAAAAAATCAAAGGCCACCCACAGGGAGGATGTTCATGAGGGCAGCAATTCCATGCTTCCTTGTGGAGAAAACTTTATGCGAATGTATAATTTTGCAGAGACGAGAACAGCTGAAGCAAACCAGCATCTACAAAGCTTTGAAGTGTGGTAAGATTATTCATCCTTTTTTCCACTGTTCAGCTCCAGTTGCTTAAGTCTGCCAATTAGAAATGTCTCCCTAGCCTTAAGCTGTATGAAAATATTAGTGCAGGGACAGGGACAGAAATGATGCAACATCAGCCATTCTTTCAAATGTGGCCATTGATTTTGGGTGTGCAACTCAAGACACTTCGGGAGGAAGGACGGCATAGTGGAAAGGTCACTGGCTTGGGCTCAATACACAGCTCAGCCACAGACTTCCCGACCATGGGCATGTCACTTAATCTACACTGTGCATTAGCTTCCCATCTGTAAAATGGAGATAATACTTCCCTACCTCGCAGGGTGTTATCAGCATAATATAATGAGCATATGAGCATCAGTGGTTGTGAGGCACTCAGATACTACACTGATGAGGGCTATATAAATACATGGCTGTAATATAATATGGACTTATGTTTCAAAAATATCGCTCCCCTTCACTTCTACACAACTGTAGGCTTGGGGCTTTTCTGAAATATCAGATCCTAGGTATCTCAAGTTGGGCCTACAAAATCAGTAGCCACTTTTGGGGGAAAAAATATTTTTAAATAACTACGCAAGCTAGAAGTGCTATTTAACATTTGTGTTATTACATGAACAGTCCATTTAACAATCTAAATGCAAAATGTTATTTTCTACCTACCTTAGTTTAGCGAGAAAGAATGATATAAAACAAGCAATAATGTGGACAAGGTAAATCAAGCACTCTCATAATACAAGTGAATTTAAAGTCAACAAATATGAACCTTAAAAGGAAACACCATTTCATACAATATATAATTACCCTGTGGAACTCATTGCCATACGGTATTATTGAGGCCAACAGCTTAACAGGATTCAGAAAAGAATTAGGCATTTATAGGTACGAAAACATCCACAGTTGCTTTAGATAGGATAAAAATATATACAAGATATAAGCCTTTATACTTCACAGCTTAAGTCACCGCACTTAGGTTTAGGAAGAAACTTTCCCATGGGCAAGTTATTTCAAAACTCCCAGTGACAGCATTTCTTGCACCTTCTTTGAAGCATCTGGTTCTGACTATGGCAAGAGACCAAATACTAGACATGATAGAGCAGGGGTCTCATCTGGTTTGGCAATTCCTGTGTTCTATGTATGGCATTTCCAAGATATTAGCTCCTTGGTATCTACATTCTTTGGGGAATCAGGAATTTGGTTTTTTGCTTGTCGTGTTTTTACCTCTCATGCATGCAACTATGCAAAAATAAAAGCAACGTCAGGATTCTGTTCTCTGTCTCCCTGCCAGTCTGCAGGAAGGGATTGCCATAAATCAGCGAGCACTATGGTCACCCCTACCCCACTGGTGACTTTATATTGGTTCTTTCTTGGCCGTTTTCCTTAGGCAGAAAGGAAAGTCACTCCTACTGAAAGCCCATGTTTCGCTTTGGTGCATGGGAAACAGACAGGACAATGAGGAAGATTTTCAAAGGCATAAATGGCAGCTAGGTGCCCAATTCTCATTTGTGCCTTTGAAAATCCCCCTTGATATAAGTTATTATAATATCTTATCACTACTGCCAGTAATCATCTTCACATCCTGGCTGCTCTGCCCAGGTCAGTCCCCTCAATCCCGTCCTTTCAGTGCCCCCACATCAACGCAGCTTTGTAGAGCATCGCCTCATCCCAGCCCTCACTTCCTCCTGCTTTCCCTCTTGCGCCCCCCAAGATTCCCGCCTACTGTCTCCCTCGGTCTCCATCTCCTGCTCTTGTTTCTGTGTCTGCTTCCATGCCTTCCATTAAGCCTAAAATAGCCTTCTCCTTTTCTCACACCAAATGACCCACCTCCATTCTGAATGTGCACTAAGCTAAACCCAGCCTGTACCATTCACTACCCATATTACACCAACATGTTCCTTACACGCTGAAATGGCGGGGAAGACTTGCTTCTGGAGACAGGGAAGCGTGCTTGCGGCTTTTGCTCGGTTTAACTAACTAGTTGCTTAGGATCTAATGGACCACCTATACCTGGATCTATATTCAGGGAAAGGTGAACAACCCCCCATCCCTCTTCAGTAGGGGGCATTCCTGGCCTAGAGATGGATCAGCAGGTAACCGCACTAGAGCCAGTCTCACATTTTATTAGACGACCCATGAGAAGGATTTAGAAACAACTGGCGTTCCCTTACCCCAGTCACTGGCCATCCCCCTGATGACCTCCACCACAGGAAGCAGGTGGAGAACCCCGGAGTCCTGCTTCCCAGAGACTGCAGCTAGCCACAGTAGTAGAGTCAATAAGTGTGTTGTCTCAGTAACGATCAGGCATGTTTCTTTGATCTTTACAGCTACACTTCTACCCCGATATAACGCGACCCGATATGACACGAATTCAGATATAACGCGGTAAAGCAGTACTCCGGCGGATCAAAGCAAGTTCGATATAACGCGGTTTCACCCATAACACGGTAAGATTTTTTGGCTCCCGGGGACAGCGTTATATCGGGGTAGAGGTGTACTTCTATATCAGTCAATTTAAAGCGTATTTAAAAAAAAAGGAGAGGGGAGGGGTCAGAAAAGGAGGTAATGAGGCGAACCACAGAGGCTGAAGATGGGACAGGCCTACCAGGTCACACCAAGTACACCCAGCCTTTCGCACTGAACCACTCCCCGCCCCCTGAGCTGCTTAACAGCAGAAGCCACCACAATGGATATGCATGTATGTGAAAGAAAGAAGATGACAGATCAGGCTCATGTCTGAACCCCACTTTGTGCCAGATTGGTTTGAGGATCTATTTATATACAATTGCATATTTTGTCGAAGATGCTGGCTTCTTGCCCCATTCAAGGCTTGAATGGGGAAGGTTATGAATGGAGCCGTAGGCTGCATTTCTCCAAACCCATATTCCACAATGCTCTCATTGTCGAAGAGGAGAATTTGGGTGAAAAGCTTTGTCTGATGACAATAACATTACTTTGCCATGCTGACATGTTACCTTCATTTTTCCTCCAAATGAGGAGCATTACCTATATATGTTACTAGTGGGGTTAGTGCAGAGCTCTGGGAATCAGGACACCTGGGTTCTATTCTCAGCTCTGGCCCCAACTCACTATATGACTTCAAAACAAGTCACTGGGGGGAGGATGGGATTTTCACTGCACTAGGGCAGCCAACTCCCACTGAAAGTCAACAGGAGATGGCACTAACTCCAATTCATGCCTTTGAAAATCTCATCTTCTCTGTGTCAGTTTTCCCATCTGCAAAATGGATCTAATACCAAATAACTCTTAGCTACCCCCAAATGCATGTTCTTTCTGGTACTTACATGGACCCCATTACTGTAGTATCTGAGCACCTCACAACCTTTAATACATTTACCCTCACACCACCTCTGTGAGATGGTGGAAAAGGCTATTATCCTTACTTTGCAGATGGGGAATTGATCCACAGAGACACTAGGGCCAGATCCTCAAAGGTATTTAAGCTCCTAACTTTCACTGGTTTCAATGGAAATTAGGAACCTAAATACCTTTAAGGGTCAGGGCCTAAAGTGACGTGCCCAAGGTCATATAGAAGTCTGTAGCCTCCCAAGTCCTAGGCTAGTGCCCAATCATTAGATCATCCTTCATCTGGGGAGAGGATTCATTAATAACATGAAAAATAGTGGGTTAAAAAAGTCACCCTTTAAAAGGCAAATTTCCTTACCTGTGTTTCCAAGAACTCATCAGGTAAACAAAATCGAAGCGAGTTCTGTAAATGTAATGTTCTCCATGTAGCTCAGTTTGGGCAATGAAAATAAGACTAGTACATAGTCCTGATCCAGTGTGTTTCACTCATGGATCTCAAAGCACTTATTTTCCCAACAGGAGAAATGGAGGCACAGAGGGGTGAAGTGGCTGGCCAATGTTAGGGGAAGAGCTGGGAACAGAACCCAAGCCTTGTGATTCCCAGGCCAATGCTATACCCACGGGACCACCACTGCCTGCTAGTACAACCCACCTAGTCAGTGTTTCTAGTGAATGACTACACAGCTGTTAAGCCATGACCACTGCTTCTCCTGCTGACCGGTATCAGCTCATTGTTAACTTACGCTCCCCTTTCTGTCTATGATCAGTATCCATCTGTTGTATCTTGCCTTATACTTGGACTGTAAGTTACTCAGGGCAGGGGCTCTCTTTTGGTTCTGTGTTTGTACAGCGCCTAGCACCATTGGGCCCTGGTCGGTAACTGGGGCGCACAGGTATTATCACAATGCAAATTAATTATAAGAATGATCCGTTTCACTTTCTGGTTCTCAAATTAACTCAGCGCTGCTCTGTTTGGGTTGCAAACATGGCAGGGGCAGGTTTAAATCCAGACAAGAAAGCTGTTTTCTCTTAGACTGGGTGAAGATGAGGAATGGAGGGGAAGGATGGTTTTGTGGCTAAAATGCACAGTCAGGACCGCTGGGTTGTATTCCCAGTTCTGCTACTAACTTGCTGCATGCCCTCGGGCAGCAGCAGTGATGCTCTGAACCAATACCCCCCACTGGCTGACTTCCCACTATGAATTTTTAAAAAACACTCATGATAGGGGAAAAGGAGTGGGTTTATAGGTTCTATATTAAAATAAGTGCTTGGGCAGCTATTGTAGGACTCAAGAGACCCTGATTCAATTCCTGGCTCTGCCACAAACCTCCTATGTGGCCTTGGGCAAGACACTTAGTCTTGCAGTACCTCAGACAACCATTAGAACAATGGGGATAATACCACTTCCCTACCATAATATCCGAGCATTTCACAATCTTTAATGTAATGGGGGCCCACACAGGTACCTAAGATAATCATTTTTCAGCCAGTAGTGGAGCCTCTACCTGCATGCACTCACTGACACAGGAAGTGTTGATCTCATTCATAAGTTTTGCTCCAGAATTCTCTTTCCCTTTTTAAAAAAAATTTTGTTCCGAGAGGCCAGAATTCTGGCAACGTAAAACACGTACGCTACCACAGCGGTTCTCAACCTTTTTCTTGCTGAGGCCCACCCCAACAGGCTATAAAAACTCCACAGCCCACCTGCACCACAACAACTTTTCTGCATATAAAAGCCAAGGCCGGCGTTAGGGAGTGGCAAGCAGGGTCATTGCCTGGGACGCCGACGAAGCTACGTTGCTCAGGCTTCAGCTTCAGCCCTAGGTGGCAGGGCTCTGGGCCCCGGGCTTCAGCCCCATGCAATGGGGCTTTGGCTTTCTGCCCTGGGCCCCAGCGAGTCTAACGCTGGCCCTGCTTAGTGGACCCTGTGAAACCTGCTTGCAGCCCCGGACCGCTGCTCTAGCGTATGCCACAGCAGTAACCAGCAGAGGCAGTACAGAAGAGCTTGCAAAGCCAACAATGCTCACATAGGACAACAGACTGCAGGATGTCCGATGGCAATTCACAAACTAATCAGTTGAACTGAACTATATTGTACTTTTTTCTCAGCTAGAACAACATATATATGAATGATTCGTGTATAGAATTATAGGGGCAGATCCTCGGCTGATGCCAATGGCCACAGGCACCAAGAACTACAGCCATTTAGACCAGCTGAGGATCTGGCCTAGAGATTTTAGTCAGTTTCACTTCCTGATTCTCACACACTAATATGATGGTGTAATTCCAAGAACTAGAAAGAAGGTTTAATTCTTTGGAGGGAGAGGGGGTGTATTTCAACTGAATTTTTAAAATCAGGAACAAAACCTACGGCCAAAAATTTTGAAACTTGGATGCTTAAAGCGAGGCACCTACCTCCACATTTAGGCACCTAAAAAGAGGTCTGATTTTGAGAGCTGCACAGTACGTGTAATTTGCATTGACTCATTGTGCCTCATCAGTATGATCAGCCTCTACCTCCCATGAGGAGTAAAATATTTACCCCAAGAGGCCCATGTGAAGTGCCCCCATAGTGTACTTATACAGCACCGCACCTCACGCCCAAAAATGACAAAACACTTTACAAACAATACACCAATTAAGCCTCACAACACCCTTGTGAAGATGTTGTTGTTATAGCAACTACACAGACAGGGAGACTGAGGCACAGAAAGGACAAGGTCTGACCGTACAGTCAGTGACATCAATGGCAAAATCCCCACTGAAAATTCCTCAAGGTCCCACAGTCAGCCTGGGTGTGATCCGATCCTCATGGAAGTCAAGGACCCATTGACTTGAAGGCTACATGATCCAACTAGGAATAGAACCCTGGAGTCCTGTATTCCACTTCCCAGCCCTGAGAAGGAGTTTGCCCAAGGGGCAGAGGACGGAATAGAACCCAGGAGTCCCAACTCCCAGTCCCCTACTCTAGCCAATAAATGACACATACACTAGGAGGTGAATACGCTGATATTTTCCGTAAATTATGTTCCCAGCTTATAGATATGGTTTGTTCGAAAGAGCAAAGGGAACCCCCCTCCTAACTCCCCAGGGAATACATATCTCTCTATCTTACTGAGCATCGTGGTGCCTCCAGCCAGTGCAGCCTTGGTTCCGTGGAAGAAGTCATCCGCAGAGATCATTCCCTGGCCTGGCATCTGGAAGCGGGTATGGACATCAATTCCCCCAGGGATCACCATCCGGCCATGGGCTTCAATGGTTTTCACTCCCCCTGGCACAATCAGATTCTCTCCAATTTGCCTGGGTAAACAGGTGTCAATCAGTGAGTGAGTTACAAATGTTAGACCACATGAATATAATGAGAAACGTGTCTCAAATTAGCGACATGGTCTGGATACAATACCCTTTAACAGGTGTCACTGATACAACACAACACACACAACACAACAGAGCAATAGCAATACGCGGGTACACTGCTGTGAAGCTGGCATTCAATGTATCACATTTTCTTTATTTTCTGCCTAGTCAAAATCCCACTGGAGTCAGTAGGAGTCTTGAGATTGACATCAAAGGGAGTTGAACTGGGCCCGTAACTACTAGTGCAATAATTCATTCTGGGATGGAACGGTGATTTTTAGATTTTCATGTTGTTTTGGAAAGGACTGCAAGAATTTCTGCATGTATCCTATCTACTTTATTTCACACTAAAACATATGTACAAAATACCACAAAAATAAACCTGCACATATGTTAGTTACCAAGTTCCTGCTGAGCCCCCAAAGCCCCTCAGTCTGGCTTTTGCAAGGATTTATTTTTTAAACATCAAACTGTGGATGGTACATCACAATTAATTAGGTGTCTTTCACTTGCTCCTCCAACTTCTAGCCCTGATTAAGAAAGCAGATGTGCTGATTATATAGCCAGAACAAGCAAAATTCCTGGTTTGTAACCTTTGGCCAGTCCATTTTTCCCTATGAGCTTTATTCCAAGGAAATGTGTAATACATTTAATGTGCCAGAATTACATGCGTAAGGACGAAAAACATAAAAGGTGAGCCTGAAAGGGGCCTGATCCAATACCCCTTGAAGTCAACGAAAGTCTTTAATGAGAAGATTTGGTTTGGGCTTCAAGTCAGTTTGCTAGGCTCTGGATTGAGAATTTCCTAGGCCTCAATGCAGCAAGGTACTTAAACACATGACCAGCATAAATTAAGCATGTGAGTAGTCCCATTGAACTCAAATCATTCAAGTACTTAAGTACCTCGTTAGACCAGAGCTTTAATGACTATGTTAATTAGAATGTATAGTACTTTTTTATTATTATTTAAACACCTTGGTTTTAGAATTCCTCCGATCAAGCACCCCATTACGCATTACAGATTCATTTATTTCTGCATTCTAATATAGCTCTCAAGACGGAGTTATTCTTGCAGTTCTGCAGTGCATTTACATTACATTTGCTAGTTTCAATCACATCATTGTATCAGGCTGCACTCACTTTATCAACCCATCTTCCATGTAAATGTCTGCATAGAAAGACTGGTCATCATTAACTATTTTACCACCCTTGATCAAAAGACGATCGCTCTGAAACAAAAAAACATGGAACAATACATAATTAGTCTGTAAGTAAACTGACAGTTTGCAGCATCAGTTCAGAGATAAAAGAGGAGAGGGAAGCAAGCTTTGCATTATTCAAAGGGCATGTCAAAAAACAAGTCAATTACAGTACTTTCAACTGAAAAGATAAAATATCATTTCATCTTCAAGTCCTTTCATCGCTCTAATGATCCAAGAGCAAACTATATTCCTTATGTAAAAGAAGTTTGGTTTTGAGGCTTGTTTGTTTTAACTACACCAGCAACCAATTAAAACAAAATCGTTCACCCCCCTACCACAAAAGCACTAAAGACCATTTCCCAAAAAGCAGAGAGTGGTTTTTAACCACGTCTCTTATTTTTAACCTTGTTGTAGGCGTAACTTCCTAAATCCACCCATCCTAAAGTCACTGCTTGGCTAATTGAGTCACACTTGCAGTCGGAGAAATTGACCAAAAGTCTGTTGCCATGGGATACACAACACAAACAAACCCATTTAGTCCTAGTCCAGCAAGGTTTCAGTTCAGTGGATCTTTTACTGTGTTTCTACACAGCTACTGCATAATCTAATGAAAATAAGCACATATTAGCAAATTAACTTAAAGATAAGGCTTTAAGAAGCCATATTATTAAACCACCCTCAAATTAGATTGCTGTTTGGTAGAAACAGAAAGGTAATTCCAATGGGGCACCTTTCAAGCCATTCCTTCTAGATATTTGCTTAGGTTACATATCTCCTTTGCAGCTACGGTAAGTGAAAAACAAATGCATCATTTTGTAGTACTTATGCACAATATCAAAACACATACTCTACAGATCTTTAGGTGAGAAGGAATGTGGGACACTAGCATTATATTCATCCTCTTTCCTCAAAACACTAAGTGCATATATATTTAATACTTAATTCAAAGTGCACATGTATCATGCAGCACTAAATTTAAACCTTACAAGTTCCCCCTTACCTCTCAGAAATGTATTTGCTCATACACCTCTACCCCGAAATAACGCTGTCCTCGGGAGCCAAAAAATCTTACCGGAGTGCACAGCCCCACCCCCCCGGAGCGCTGCTTTACCGCGTTATATCCGAATTCGTGTTATATCGGATCGCGTTATAGCGGGGTAGAGGTGTATTCTGAAAAGAAACTGCTTATACTTTCCCCGTTTCCTTTATACAGAATCAATGACATTTCATAACCCCAGGCCTAAAATACTATTGTCCATCGAGGAAATCCAAGGCTGATTTAAAAGAGGGAAAAGTGCATGACTTTAACATGTGGATTTATTTCAGCTGCATTATTTATTACTCAAATAGTGGCAGTCAGTGGCCACAGTCAGAATTGGGGCTGCATGGTGCTAGGAACTATGCAGGCATATAGAAAATGGCAGTACCTGCCCCATAGAGACTACAATCTAATTTAAGATAGGGGACCAGATTCTCAGGTGTTATAAATTGGCATTGCTCTTTGGAAGTCAATAGAGCTACAATGATTGCCAGTTGAGAATCTGGCCCAAGGTGCTTAAGATTCACATTTACAGCTAGTTTTATATCATTGTACAAAAATCATAACGTGTTGTTTTTTTTTTAGTTTCCAGTCCTTTTTTCTTATTTAAGGCAAAAGTTAATGGAGAGCTTTGGCTCCATAAGGATGCCAAAATAAATCAAGATTTTAAATTTAGGCTCTGCTGTGACAATAATGCTTAACGAAGCGACATGGGGCTTGAAAAACTTGCTTGTTTTCAGTGCCAGGTTCTTGTACACGACAGCAAGTTGTCCCACACTTTCATCATTCCTAGATTCACTGCACTAATTCCCTCCAATTCAGCCTTCTTGTGCCATTCAAGGCCTGATCCTATTGAAATCAATAGGAGTTTTGCCACAGATGACAATGAGAGCAGAAGAAAGTCCTAAACCCACTGTCACTTGGGAAATATACAAATAATGACAAAACTGAGCCTTGGACATTGTAATGCTGTTCTATAACCTACTGCTAGTAAACACCTCTCCCTCTGAAGCTGATCCAAAGCCCACTGAAATCAACGAGAGTCTTTCCATTAACTTCAATGGGCTTTGGATGAAAGCACATAAGCAGTTTGTATTTGTGGGAAGGACTGGTACCACACTTGTTCATATTTACCTTGCTGATTCAGGTGAAAGTCCCCTACCCATTGAGCCAGATTCTGATCTCTTTACACAGATTGATCTCAGTGGAGTCACACTGAGTTTATACCAGAGTAAATCAAATCAGAATCTGGCTCATCTCCTATTCTTTGATTCACCCCAACCCAAATAACTGCAATGTTCATTCATGAAAAAAAAATACACCCGTTCACTTAAAACCCACAGCACCATCCATCAGTAATGTTCAACTTCCTCTAAATCTAGACTAGCCTTTTTAAAACCTTAAGATACTGGACTCTCAGTAAGAGGCGACTAATTTTTTCTACCAGTTAAAGGTTCAGTCTTATCACATTCCAATCAGTGAAATACACTGGCCTGCATCAATGCTATTTAACACAGCTACCCAATTCAACAGCTCACATCCAAATGTCATACTTAATATCATCCATCCACTACTGCTGATCTTTCACTTTTCCACCTCTAAGGCTCAGGAACAAGATTTACGACGGGTGTGTCCTTAGAGAGGAAAGCTTTTACACTGATACAAATAGTGCAAACTTGTATGTCAAAAAATAAACATGTAGCATTTTTAACTGCCTCACTTATGCGGCAGAAAGTTAGTATCCCTGAATCTGTGATACCTGCAGTGTGATCAGTTCCCGTAATAATGGGAAAACGTAGGGTTTTATGTAACTGCTCCTTTTCTTTTCCCTTCAGATTTCATTTAGCAGTGGACTGAATTGTGTGTTGCAAGAATATTCCCAGTGAAGAGAAATAAATCCTATTTCGTTTCTAAACCTAATCTTAAAGAGGGTGGGGAGTTTCTCATATACCAGTACAAAAAACACAACCACCCCCAGCAGCTCTTTCTAAGCATTGTTTTCGCTGCACTGGGAAGGAGGATGGAAGATGAAAAGAACAAGCCCCATCTGCTCATCTCATCGGAGCAGCGCCATTACCTCCTGGAGGAACAGCACAAACACTGTCCCCAGCTCCTCACAATCACAGCCCTCTTTGTATGAGCAGAGGGGGAAAAAGCTGCTTCAATCATACCAGCGGCGGGGGAAAAAAAACAACCTCAGAGCCCAGCCAAATCTCCCCCTCCTCCCACAAAACCAGCAAGGAGTGGAGAAGCTCTGCCCTGCAGATATTTCTATCCCTGAGCCATATTTTAAACCCAGATTACAAAATCTGGTTTATGTTTAATTTAAAATCTCCTCCATACCCTCTTCCCTACCCAATCCTACCTCCTTCCACCCCACCCCTGCTGTCATTCTGCATCTACCATTAACTTCCCCACCCACCCCCATCCGCCCTTTTTATTACAAGCAGAATGGATTGCCATCAAATATCAAACAGATACATTTTCAACTCCGCTATTTTTCCCCAGTCAGTGCTTATGAAGACAGCCCCATCTAGATCATACACCCACGAGCCAGCTTTCTTAGTCTATTCTTCCCACCCATGCTTATATAAATCTGCCATCCATTTGCTAGGATCCATGCTAGGGTAGCAGCATCCCTGAGCTGATAAAACACAAGCCCAGATCCGGTTCGACTTTTATTAACTCATGCAACTTCCAGGCAACCATTGTTAGCCCCACAACCTCTTCCTTTTTTTGATATAAGGCTTCGATCGATGCTGCAGCCAAGGAAGCTTTTTGCACCAGAGCGTGATCTTGTTATCTTTCTGCAAAACCCCTGCAATCACCTCCCAAGCACACAAAGGGCTTCATCCCCACCACCCCTCCCCCTCCTTCCCCATGTAGCTAAACTCACCGTGATCCGTGGAATGTTTTTCTTCCCCTGATAAGACATGTCTCTTGGGAAACAACCCCCAAAATAAAAATTGGGCTGGGTTTGTTTGTTTTTCTTATTGCAAACGTTTTATTGAAATAAAAAGAGATATCTATCTATCTATCAATTGCAATCAAAAGGAAGTGGAAGGGGAGGGTTGGGTCTGCAGGGGAGGAGAAGGGCAATCGGTGGAGCTTGCCCGGCTCTTTGCAAATCGCAGGAACGGGGACAAATCGCAGCCCCTGCGTGTCTCCCTTTCTTTGCTCCGCTCCAAGCCCAGCCCCAGATTCAGACCAAAGGAGAGAGCGGAAAAAAAAAATCCCGTTGCAATAAAAGCCTGAGCACAAGCAGGCAGCGGGAGCGCATGCGCCCTCAGCCACTCCCTTTTCCTCTGTCGAGCGGGGGCACCCGGCTCTGGCCTGGATTGGCTGGCAGCCTCCTGGATATGCAAACGAGCCCCGGCCGCTGTGCAATGGGAGGGGAGAAGAGCGGTAACATGCAAAGTGGCGCAATGAAGGAGCCGCCTTGCCCGGGGCGGGCTCGAGCTGGGAGCTCGCGGCGCGGCGGTGCACAGCGCCCTGCAAGCGGGGAGACAGGCAGGGATGCTGCTGCCTAGGCTCCAGTGGCGGCAACGCCAATGGGGAGCGGGGGGGGGGGGGCTTCGTTGCATCCCCCCTCCCTGGATGCTGCTGAGCCATCCTGGTCCTAGCAGGGCTTTGCGCCTGGGCTCCCCAAGATCCAGCCCCCTTTGCCTGTGCAATGCCCCAGATCGCAGCTGTCAGAAACGGGGCAAAGCAAAGCCCCTTGCCCGGGGCCAGAGCTCCGCAGCCGCCCACGCCCTTTTCCACCAGCCACGGCGGAGTGCGATGATGGGGGTGGGTNGGGTTTCTCCCCCCCCCCCCCCCCACCACCACCACACACACACACACTTTCTGCTGGTGTGGCTGAAGATGCTGCTGCGGAAGCTTGCACGCTGGGCGGTTGCTGGGTGAGATCAGGCAGCAGGTTTGCAAGGGAATTGGGGGAGAGGGTTGCATTTTTTTAGAAAAGGGAAAGGAGAGAGAACTTATCACCCTGGGCTAAAGAAAGCCTTGCCCATCAAAATAGGGAGCTGGCTTCTACCTGAGGGCTGGCCTGATGTTCAGGGATGCTGAGCACCCGCAGGTCCCAGTGGGAGCCACCGGATGCTCGGTGACTCAAATTCAGATCATTATTTTGAAAGGAATATGCATGTGGATGCCACTATTTTATTCCATACACACACACAGCCCTCCCCAATGCCGAGCCAGTAAATCAAATAGGAAAATTCTTCCTGGAGAGCGGGCACAGCAGGAAATACGGCGCACTCTGTCTTTGTCCATCTCGCCCATTCCACCTACCTTTGCGCTATGGAGAAGGTGCTGCTTGAGACTTAATAATAGCAACAGGGCTGGGGAGAGGGGGCTAAAGGAGGGACAACTGTACCTGGGGCCTGAGCTCAGGGCTCCCCCCAAAAAAATCTGTAACGGGGGTGAAATGGGAGGGGGGGGGGGCTCCAGCAAACTTTAAGTACCATGGCTCCAAAATTTTTGACAGGCCTGAATAGCAACCCAAGGAAATACAGGGTTCAGACTTGACCAGGCCTTCCCATTTTCCACTGGGAACACCTACATCGTCTGATGCCCTTTTCCACTCTTCCCAAAAAATACCCAAGTAGCTAAGCGGCATCCACATTCTGCATCTCTGGCTCCCTGGAAATCTTCAAGAAGCAGGGGTTACGCTAAGGGCCATTGGTCCATCCAGATCACATTCATTATTACAGCATTGCCAACCCCAAGTGTTCAAATATTGTGAATCAAGCCTCAAAATTCGTGAGATTGGCTTAACAATCATGAGCCTTTATAAAACAATAACTCCACTTGGGTTCTATTTCTTGGTTTCCGGTTTCTGAGATACATTAAAGCGCTGAGGTATAACCGCATTTGCTCCAACCCCTCAGACAGAGACCAACACCTACAAAATTTTCGCCAAGCATTCTCAAAACTACGATACCCACACGAGGAAATAAGGAAACAAAGCCAGACGTGTACCCAGAAGCCTCCTGCTGCAAGACAAGCCCAAGAAAGAAACCAACAGAACTCCACTGGCCATCACCTACAGTCCTCAGCTAAAACCTCTCCAATGCATCATCAGTGATCTACAACCCATCCTTGACAACGATCCCTCGCTTTCACAGGCCTTGGGAGGCAGGCCAGTCCTCGCCCACAGACAACCCGCCAACCTTAAGCATATTCTTACCAGCAACCACACACCGCACCATAGTAACTCTAACTCAGGAACCAATCCATGCAACAAACCTCGATGCCAACTCTGCCCACATATTTACACCAGCGACACCATCACAGGACCTAACCAGATCAGCCACAACATCACTGGTTCATTCACCTGCACGTCCACCAATGTAATATACGCCATCATGTGCCAGCAATGCCCCTCTGCTATGTACATCGGCCAAACTGGACAATCCCTACGTAAAAGGATAAAGGGACACAAGTCAGATATTAGGAATGGCAATATACAAAAACCTGTTGGATAACACTTCAATCTCCCTGGACACACAATAGCAGATGTAAAGGTAGCCATCCTGCAGCAAAAAAACTTCAGGACCAGACTCCAAAGAGAAACTGCTGAACTTCAGTTCATTTTCAAATTTGACACCATCAGCTCAGGATTAAACAAAGACTATGAATGGCTAGCCAACTACAAAAGCAGTTTCTCCTCCCTTGGTGTTCACATCTCAACTGCTAGAAGAGGGCCTCACCCTCCGTGATTGAACTAACCTCGTTATCTCCAGACTGATTTTTGCCGGCATATTTATACCTGCCTCTGGAAATTTCCATTACATGCGTCTGACGAAGTGGGTATTCACCCACGAAAGCTTATGCTCCAATACGTCTGTTAGTCTATAAGGTGCCACAGGACTCTTTGTCGCTATCTAACCCAGTATCCCATCAGTGCCAGGGACAGCTGCTTGAGAGGACAAGGCAAGAAACCTTTTTCATGGACAGAAGACACAAATCCATCTCTGTTTCCAGGTCTGTATGGGCCAGGTAATGACTAACAAAGGATATTATTTAAACTCCTCAGTGACGAGTGAATTATACCTGTTAAATACAGTACAAACTATAAAATCCCTATGGGTCTGAACCTGCAAGTCTTGTTACTCACAGGAGTAACCCGTTTGGGGCAGGGGCGTCATTGCAGAAAAATTCCAGGGGGAGAGAACAAAGTTGTGCTAGCGTATAGAACATTGTATATGATTATATTATATCCTGCAAAGTCTGGGGAGAGGGCGCAAAAAGTAGAAGACATAATGGAGCATATAGATCTATGAAAGTCCAGGGCGAAAACTCAAGGTTGGGAGGGAGGGGCAACTGCCCCATAGAAAATGACACCTCTGATTTGGGGGCTAATTCCATGAGTATGGGGGTTGCAGGAATCAGGCCCTTTGGATCACAAGATCCTTCCAGATAAAACATACAAAGCACGAACACAAGAGATTAAAAACTGCTTTAGTGTATCACTGCAGTGCATCTTTTTAAAGGGAACACCTGTTCCAAGAGATGAACACCAGGACCTCTCTTGTACATTAGGCTCTAAGGTTGCAGGGGAAAGTAGAGTGGAGAGAGAAAGAGACAGCTTTTCCTGAATATACCAGGGACATAGAAAGCCTTAAACTGGTTAATGCTCCAATCCGCTAATACCTCATCAGTAACAAATGATAAAGCAGCTCGTTATCACAGTAACAACATGATTAACTTGTTACTGTGCTGTTTAATATTTTGTTAACAATTTGAATAGAAAACACTAAATGCATTAACTTGCCCCTCCCTGGTCTGCTGCACTGGGGGAAGTTTTGACATCTCAGCACATTTTTACTGGAGACCTGGAAGTAAAATGCTGGCATCAGCAAACCATGAAGCCAGGAAGCTGTAAAGAAGCAGAAGCATGTTATTAGCTGCAAAATCACATACACAGTATACCATACTAAGTACATATTAGTAGCCTTGTTTTATTATTTATCAACTGCCAAAGCACTCAGCCAGGTACAGGACACAATGTGTATAAACCTCAGATCAGACCATTCCCATAATTCAAGAGCTTTTGGATTTGAGGTTATGGTTTCGAGTCCTACATAAATTATTATTAGTATAGCAATGCCCAGAGGCTCCATCTGAGGTGAGAACCCTATTGTGCTAGGTACTGTGCAAAGTAAGACATAGTCTCTATCCCCAAAGAGTTTATAAAGGCAAAAGAGACAAAAGGAGGGAGAGGAAACAGAAGCACAGAGGTGAGGTGACATGCCAGCATCATACAGTAGGTCAGTGGCACAGCCAAAATACGAACTCAGTCTAGTGTCCGACCTACTAGACCACACTCTCTCTCTCTAATAAAGATCCCCATAATGCTAGTTTTCATTGGCACCTCTATTGCCGATATCATGGAGATGTTCAGAGATTCTTTCCCATCACCATATTATAAGAACCTTCCTAGTACAGAACAACATAGATGAAGAAATTAGATAGCTGGATAATAGGCTGATACCGAACACAAGATCTGAACAGCGCAAAAGACATCCAGATTCTCATCCACTCCCAGATCACAACCCCATCTCTAACCCTTATGTGCAAAGTTGAGAGGGCAGACCCTCAGCTGGTGTAGCCTCATGTAGCCCCATTACACCAGCTGAGGGTCTGGCCCAAGATTTTTCCTTCTGGGAAGTTAAAAAACTTCAGAAGATAAATGATTTTAAAAAACAATTATTAAACTTCCTTGAAATAGTAACTTAGAAAAGAAAATGTAGCTTATGAGCTGACAGCCCATGCCTTTCTTCACATTGACCATCTTAAAAACGATGCATCCTTGTTCTTAATGGATCATGGTAATTAGAAACCAGTATTCTCTGAAAGATGTTTTGTATTGGAGTCTATTTTGTTTGTTTACAGGCCTTAGTTTTGCCTAAATCCACACGCTTTAAATTAAGACCAATAAATCCCAATGAAAAGTTAACTGTGGTCGTGAATTACTATGTTAAAATGAATGGACTGGATTAATTTGTGACGTCCTAGTGGCTTGTGGCTTGTGATACAACAATGCTATTACCAAAAAATAAATCCTGCCCACGCACTGTGGAAAGGGAAGGAATGCATCCAGCTCTGGAAGACTTAGACAGCTGAGGAATTCAGTCTATTGATTCCTTTTCTACTCCAGAGGTGGGGCTCTGCCTGCAGCAGGCTGGGAAACTTAAAATTAGAAGACACCGTAATGAACAAGCTCTTTGCCAGATCCTTCTTGCCAAATGCTAAGCAGAGGGGAATTGCCAGCCAGCCCAAACCCTAAATGCCACCTTCCCGACAGCAGACAAAGGAGTGGGATGCTTAAGGTCATTGATATCACTCAAAGTCCTGGAAGTTGCTGAGTGAGGGATAATGGAAGAATGTTAGTATCCCAGACCTCTCTCTGCCAGTGTGGCCCTATGCATCCCTCATCGAGGGTGGAATTACCCAATGCACAGAGCCTAGGCACCAATTAAATCCCAAATTAAAGAGTAAATGTTCTGCCTCCGCACCCAGGCTCGTGATAGGAGGAAGGATTCTTCCCCAAGATTGGAGAGTAGCTGCACTGCTGTTCCATGGGGGCTATTCCTGTCCAATAGCTGAAATAGCCTCTGCATGGCCTTAGGCAAGCCCTCTTCTCCAGTGTGGTGGGGGATGGGAGAATAAACACAGAAGCAGATAGTTGTGCCTCGCCTGTTCCCAGGCCTGCCCCCACCCACCCCATGCCACGCAAGGAGTCACGCCCTGCAGGGGGTGCATGGCCCTTGACAGCCCCTACTAATCCTGCCCACCCTTTGCTCAGCACAGTCACAGTGGTTTGTTGGCCACTGGACCTGCCATGGCTGCAGTCAGGTTTTGCCTCTACAAGGCTTAAAATGGTGCATAAGGGCTTGTGCAGGTCCTTTGCACAAGAGTGCATTTCATGTTAAAGGAACACTGTCCAGTAGATAGGCCAAACCCTACACGGAGTTGGAGGTGCCCACAATTCTTCACGACTCCTTCCGGTCCATGGCATGGGTGTGTAGGTCTTCAAGTTCCAAGCCTTTTCTCTTCAAACTTCCCTTGACAGAGTTTCCATCCTATCCTCAGTCTTCCATGTCCTATCTTGCTGTCCTCTTCCTCCCCTGCTTTCTTTGCTGGTCGTTCTTCTCCCATTGCTATCACATGTCCCACCCACCTCCAACACGCGCTTTCCAGGCTATCAATGAGAGTGACAAGTTCATCTTCTTCCTAATTTCTTCCATGTGTACTTTGTCTACCCTCTGCTTGCCTGCCATTGTCCTCCTCAGTATATTATTTCTACTACCCGTGTCTTCTTTTCTTCCATCTCTGTAAGACTCCCTCTTTCCAAATAATAGAGCAGGCAGGGACAAACACATGCAGCCTACGCTTCTTCCTTTCAGTTATTTACTTAATTGCTCCTGCCAATACTTAAAGTATCCCTGCCACCTTTTTCACTGCCACCCATGCACACTGGGTTCTTCCTTTCCATGCCCCAAATCTCTCTCGGATGGCACTACGTGTTCTTCCCAAGTGCACAAAATCTTCTGATTCTGCTTCTCCTCAAACCTCACTCACCAGCTTTTCTTCTGTATCCCCTACTTGCATAACGTCTGTTTACCTTCAGACCACGGTCTTCAAACGCACATGCCCACTCTGATACCATCTCAGGTCCTATCAATAGGATTTAATAGAGAATGAGAATCTCTTTCACTTCCAGATCCTCCGCTGGTGTAAATCAGCATAGTTCAATTGACTTCGATGGAGCTACACCTATTTATACCAGCTGAGGATATGGCTCAATAGGTTTTTTTGGACTATCCTATCAAATGTAGTAGAGAATTACATTCCCACTATAAATTACAGGATGGTTCAAGTGAAAAGGATCTCTTTCTCTATTTAAGTGTCTAGGATTTTTGAGTAATTGCAATAGGACCCTGCTGAGTTTCTACAACAGGGGTCGGCAACCTCTGGCGGGCCGGACCAGTTTGTTTACCTGCCACCTCCGCAGGTTCGGCCGATTATGGCTCCCACTGGCCACGGTTCACTGCTCCAGGCCAATGGGGGCGACGGGAAGCCGCGGCCAGCACATCCCTCGGCCCACGCCGCTTCCCGCAGCTCCCATTGGCCTGGAGCGGCGAACTGCGGCCAGTGGGAGCCGCGATTGGCCGAACCTGCGGAGGCGGCAGGTAAACAAACTGGTCCAGCCCGCCAGGGTGCTTACTCTGGCGAGCCACGTGCCAGAGGTTGCCGACCCCTGTTCTACAACATCCTGTTGGTTTTATCCCTATTAAATTCTTTACAGTTTTTCCATAAGGACATCTTGTGATGGCATGAGAACAGAAACATATATTTTGAAGTGGAATGAAAGGAGGGATTGGGGTGGATTTAAACCTTCCCTGGTAGTTCTGGAAAGTCCACAACAGCATCAGCCTTAGTATGTGAGAAGCAAGTTAGAAACAGATTTGGTTTCACTCAACAAGCTTTATATTTTTTTCCTAGGAAAACAGACATGTGAGATGACAGATAAATGCTAATAAGCCGCCCCCATTAGCAGCTCCTACTGTCACCTATGTCAATGGAAGTCTTTTTATTGTCTTCAGGAGAAGCAAGGTTGGGCCAATAGACTTTTCACTCATTCATAACTAGGGCCCTGATCAGCACATGTAGATTGCTGCATCAGCGCAGAGCCCCATTGACTGGCATGCCATGTGAGTTACAACATTCCACCCACAAGCTATCAAGTGCTAGAAGCATTAGAGGTAAGTTGGTAAATATCTGTAGGGGTACGTTTGTCCCTCCCAAAAGGTGATGAAAGAAATGTCTACCATTAATAGCTATCAGGGGATATTTTCTTTTGACTGCTAATAAATGTTACAGCATAACTTAAATGCACACGGGGGTCAAAGGAGCTATGATTATGAGGTACAATCTTACGACTGTTTTCAGCTTCTACGGTCAGACATTCTGAATAAATAGTATCTGAGGTTTTGAGTGGAGGGTTTATTTTCCATTTGCGCAAACAAGTGGATAAAAGCAAATCAAAGTGTTTGTCTCTGGATTAATTTTTTGTTGTTGCCCTTAATATCATGAGAAACATAAAGACGGTTCTGACAGACCCTTATGTAAGGGCTGTTGTCGCCAAGGTTTGAACCTACAACCTCCAGAGTTAAAGCCTGAACCTCCCGAGGCTGAGGTGAAGCACTAAAGCTAGGAGTCAAATTTTCTATGGCTTTCAATGGGAACTGGGAATCTAGCTCCCTTAAACCCCTTTGAAAGTCCCAGCCCTCTGACTGGAAGCTTTTACAGACATATATGCTCGTTGGATCAGGCAGAGAGGGGCATACATAACACACCCAGAATGGTTTCTATGCCCATATTCCTAGGACAGATGAAATTTATCCCAAGCATTTCAGGCCCACCGTTGTTCTAATCACATAAGAAAAGCTCCCCCACTTTTGTAACTGTTATTATTATTACTACTAACTAATACTTTGTATGAACTAGTAGGCGAGGGGTAGAAAATAAGACAGAAAATATCATAATGCTACTAACTAAATCCATGGTGCACCCACCCCTTGAATGCTGTGTCCAGTTATGATGGCCTCCTCTCACAAAAAGAATATAGTGGAACTGGAAAAAGGTTCAGAGAAGGGCAACAAAGATGTTCAAGGGTATGGAATAGCTTCCATATGAGGAGAGATTGAAAAGATTAGGGCTGTTCATCTTAGAAAACAGACGATTTAGGGGGGATAGGATAGAGGTCTATAAACTCATGAAGGGTGTAGAAAAAGTGAATAGAGAAGTATTATTTACCCTTTCGCACAATACAAAAACCATGGGTCACTCAAAGAAATTAATAGGCAGAAGGATTAACACAAATGAGGAAATACTTTTTTCACACAATGCACAATTAACCTGTGGAACTCATTTTCATGGATTGTTGTGATGGCCAAAAGTATAACTAGGTTAAAAAAAAGAACTGGGTAAGTTCATGGAGGATAGGTCCATCAATGGCTACTAGCCAAGATGGCCAGGGATGGAACCCCATGTTGGGGCAACCCTAAACCTCTGACTACCAGAAGCTGGGAGGAGAAGACAGGGTAGATCTTTCCAAAATTGCCCTGTTCTGTACACTCTTCCTGAAGCTCTGGTACTGGCCACTGTTGGAGGCATGATACTGGGCTAGATGGACCATTGGTCTGGCCCAGCATGGCAGTTTTTATGTTCTTACGTATTGCAGAAGCACCTCAGTGTCCCAGTCAGGGATCTCGGCCCCGTTGTGCTAGGCACTGTACAAACATAATAAAAAGATGGTCTCTGCCCTGAAGAGCTCACAATATAAGTACTATAAGGTTGTCATTTTGGTCATCACTACAACTGAACATAGGCCTTCCAGAGCTAAAGCATGTGCCCCTACAGCTTGACCTAAAGAACTAGCTGGGAGTTGTAGCAGACTCATGTCATCTGTGAACATGAACAGTGGGTTCAACTACTGTGCTATATTGGGGGAAATTCTGACTGCGTGACTGAGAGGAAAAAAAATATGGGTAGATCTCGCCACCAAAAAATCATTTGGTATCAATGCCATGGAGTTTATTATCTTTTCTCTCAGATCTTCTGAAGAATGGGAATCTCCTTTGTGTCTGAATCTTAGAACAAAGATTGTTGATTCTTGCTATATTAGGCCCAGATCCTCAAAGGTATTTAGGAGTTGGGCCTTGGATCCTTTCGCATTTTTGCTCCCAAATGAAGCCTCCCTTTAGGGGTTCAAATGAGGGAACCGTATATGTAGAACAGGGATATTAACGTTATTCTAACTGGGATGCAGAGTTTGCTGCCAAAATAACGTCTCATCTCTCCAACAACCCTACTGGACACGGAATGAAATTTAACATGCCGCAGATATGACAAAGGATATGAGGAATTAGACACAGCCTTGTCTGTAACAGATTTGGGCCAGACCTGGAAGACTGCTTTATAGCTTATCAAACAAGTTAATCGTTTAAAACTATGTTCATATTATTTGTATTGCGGTAGCACAAAAAGCACTCGATTACTTCCCCATTTGTGCCCCTTCAGCACTGTAAATACACAGAAAGACAAGGTCTGTTCCCCTAAGTGTTTCTTCAGCTGGTGTAAAGCTCCACAATAGGTCAATGCCAATTTACACCTGCTGGCCCAAACAGTGGAGCCTCTTTAGTCCAATTGGTATTTGTTGGCACTGTATCAAAGACCCTGGTTCTTTTCTGCATCAGAAGGAATGATGAGTGAATTGGTAAATTTGTGATAAGCACTTAATAGAAGACTTTATGTTCTCAGAATGTGTGGCATCCCCATAACGTGGATTGGTGTCTTAAAGAGGGATCCGGGAAGCTTGCAGGATTTTGTCTGGTTTTTTAGTAGCCAGACAAATGATTATGATCCATTGGGAGAATATGCAAGTCATTTCTCTGTGTAATTATTTTGCAAGTAGTGATTATGGAAAAAAGGCTAGAGAAATTACAGGAATTGTAACAAATTAAACTTGGAACAGCATTTCCAGCTGTTTGGAACAACCTCTATTGTGCTTTGCACAATGGCTCCATTAGTATTCCAAAGTCTAGGATTGTTTGTGCTCTGTACAATGTCCTGTTAGTCATTATTTGTTGCCGGGATGGGCAAGCATGATCATGAGGGCTTGAGGATTTTGCAACAACCCCAGTTATTTGGCAGGTTTGCAAGACTATTTCTAGAACCTCTTTTTCCTTGCATGTCAAATCCACTTTAGTCCCTCCGTGTTGATACAGTTTTAAAATAGAATTGCTTTCCTAGTCTGTGTTTATTAACGATTGTTATTCATTTGTATTACAATAGCGCCTCAGGGCCCCATTCTGCTGCGTGCTGTACAAACACACAGTATGAGCCAGGCTATGCCCCAAAGAACTTACAGTCTAAACAGATAAGAGAGAAAAAGGGAGTATTATTTATTCCCATTTTACAGATGGGGAACTCAAGCACAGAAAGATTAAGACAATCGCTTCAGGTCACCCAGGAAGTCTGAAGCAAAGCCACAAAGGGAGGAATAAACAACCTGCATCTTTATTTGGATTAGATTGAACAGAGATATCATCTGTCCCAATCTAGTGCATTTACCATCCTTCCTACTTATGCTATGTACTGGACTGGCAGGTGCTGTGTGTACATTATTTAGATTAATGCCCTGATTTTCAGAAGAGCCAAGCACCACAGAATCCCACTGTAGTCAATGGAACCTGCAGGTACAAAGCAACTCTGAAAGCCAGGCCATTTATTTATGTATTTATTTCCCACCCCATTTCTGCTCCTTTACCCTGATCATCACCCCTTGATCCTTTCTCTCCCAGTCACTCCTAAGCAAAATGCAAGCCCAATCGTATTTGAGTGACACTAATTAGCTGTGTGACCTTGAGCAAGTCACTTCTGGACTCTGGCTCAGTTTTCCCAACTGTATAATGGGGATAACAAACTGTTAAGCACTTTGAGATCAACAGATAAAAAGCTCTATGTATCAACTCTCCCCAAATCAGGGGCAAAGCAGGGCAAAGTTTTTTAGCCAAAACGTTTAGGTGGAAAGTGCAGATTCAGCAACACCAAAACATTTTGTGAATTTGGGTCAGTTTTGATAAATTGTGTAAACAAACCAACAAACCCCAATTTTGATTTGTTTGGTTTGAAACGTTTTGTTTTGAAATTTCCTTCAATTTTATATTTAAAAAACGTCAAAAACCTTTAACATGGTCAAAGTTGAAATAAAACATTTTGTTTTGGGTCAAACAAAACATTTAGTCTGACAAGAAAGGTTTGTTGTTTTTTTTTAATTTTCAATTTACTGAAAATTCTGAACAATTTTGGTTTTGGCTCAACGTGAAACTATTTCCCCTCTCCCCCCCCCCCCCCCCCCCCCCCTTCATTATTTTGGAATTGCTACCTGAGCCGAAGAATATGTTATTTGCACACTCTAATCAGGGGCCCACCAAAGCTGATGAATTTACAGGTCCCAAAAGCTGGCTGTGCCAAAACAAAGTGATGGTCTAATAATCCTTGCCGTTAGGACAGAAGTTTTGGATAACTAGACATCTGGAGCATCCAACTTTCCTTCAGTCAGCACTCAACAAGCCCGCTGACTTCAATGGGAATAAAAGGACTGCAAAGGTAGATCCTGAGTCTCTGCCTAATGGCAGCTTCTTTCATACTGTGCAAAGGGAAGAAGCCACAAAGGGAGAAATAAATAACCTTCATCTTTATTTGGATTAGAAGCTGACCTCCATTAGTAGCAACACTTTCACCGTAATAGTGCTTTGCTTCATAAAGTGCTTTGATATCCTGGGACAAAGGGCAAACACTGATCGCCTAAAACCTCACAACTTCTCCCCACTTCTGAGATAGGGAAGTATTATTATTCCCCTTTATAAAGGAGGAAACTGAGGCACAAAATGGTCACATGGCCAAGCCAAAGAGGGGCAGCATGGTCCAGTGAAAGGGGCTCTGGAGTGAGAGTCAGGAGACCTCCGTTTTATTCCACCAGTGACTTTGGGCAAGTCACCTCACCTCTCTATTTCCCCTTGCACTCTTTGCCTGCAAGACTGTAAGCTCTTTGGGGCAGGGAGTGTCTCTTACAACGTGTTTAGACAGTGCCTACCACAACGGGGGCCCAGTCTTGGCTGGGAACTCTAGGCACTACCATAATAATTATTATTACATGAGGAGTTTAGAATTTGCCTTACAGGAAGACCAGAGTTGCAATGAAACCAGATTCAAACAGTTTTTAATTTTAATTAACCTTTCCAGTGTGTTAGCATAACTGAGAGTTTTGGTAACAATAAATGGAGCTGCCTGGTATTTTCAGATCTCTCTCTAAGCAGAAAAATCAAGTGAGCGGCACACACAAGATCATATATATTTTTAATTGCAATTACATTGTATTGTAATTGCCTGCTGCAGCATACGCCAGTTATTCCATACAGACTAATGACTGATAGAAAACTACATTCTATCTGAGAGTGGCAGTGCGAGGTGTTGTGGGAGGCAGTGCGTTATAGTGGATAGAGCACTGTACTAGCAGTCAAAGTACCGGACGTCAAAATCGGGACATCTGGTCACCCTACCTAGCACAATGGGACCTGATAGGACCTCTTGATGCTACTATAATACAAATAATAACTATATAACCACTTTTCTGTATGGAATCATCACACCTTGTCATCATATTAGCAGCCTCAAAACTTCAAATTGGCCTTTTGGGGGGACAGATCTTTTATTCGAAAGCCTGTTCTTTAAAGCCAGTGGTGGAGAAATTCAAAATCCAACTGTGAAGTTAAACCAGAAGCCCTGATTTTTGATGGACTCAAACAACTATACATAGGACTGGGTTTTAAATGATCATTAATAGTAACAATACCTTGCACTTTATAGCACCTTCCATCTGAGGACCTCAAAGCGCTTGGCATAGCAAGTTTAATAATTAAACACCTTAGATTTTTTAAAATTCTCAAAAAAAAATTTTTTTTAATCTCATTTACTTTTCATGGTTTTTGTTTGTTTCTACTCCTTGTATTTCACTCCACTTGAGCGGCAAGATTAAATTCATGATTTCACTCTTTGGGCTTCACCTGGCCGTCTTTACTCCAGCAAATCACGGGGACTTTTTACCTGAATTGGGGTGTTGTTATTACGATGACACTTTGTACCCATTGTGCTAGGTGCTGTACTAGCACGTGCTCAGACATATTGGGTACGTCTACACCGCAGCAGGAGTGTGAATGGCAGCTTGCGTAGACCTACCTGCACTAGCTGTACTCCCGCTAAAAATTAAAACGAGGACACCATGACCCGGGCTTCACAAGCCTGCCTGACCCTCCTGGGTACATGATTGTTCGTACAGCTGGTGTTGGAGCCTTGTGCCACAGCATCCTCCCTGCTATTTTTAGCGAGCTAGCGCAAACACAACAACATGAACTACAAATCCCACCGCTGGCTGCAATGTAGCCGTACCCATAGCGTGAGTCATTCTCTGCCCAAAAGTTAACAAACTAAGTAGACAAAGAATGGGAGGGGAAACAGAAAAGTGAAGTAACTTCCCCAAGGCCATACAGCAAGTCAGTGGCAGAGCTTGGCACAGAACCCAGATTTCTCACGGTCTGCCTTGTTGATTAGGCTACACTGCCCCTAAAGACCTAACTGTGAAATGTTTTGTAAAGTAGGACGGAAACTCTTCCTGATGTCTCTAGTGGTCACTTTAAGCCCGGAAGCATGGAGCACCCTGTCAATAAGATACTACTGTGATAGATGCCTGTGGAATACCAGCCAGCCAGAGAGAGAGATTTGATTACTCTTAGTCTGCAGAACTACACATGCCATTTAATGCAGAACAATTAAATTCCCTTTTTATCCTCTGGATAGTTAAGAGTACAGAAAAATACCAAATGCGCTGGTCCTAGTTGCCTCGCTAATAATGTAGGCTGAGCATAAGGCAGGATCATTCTACACACCAGAAGAAAAGATGACTGTGCTTTAATGTATTTTGGATCAGATCCTTGGCTAATGTCACTGGGCAGAGCTCCACTAAGTCCAATAGAGCCATTGCCCATTTATACCACCTGATGATATGGCCCTTTGATTTCTGGACCAGAGCACACACCATCAAAAATATATGGGTTCTTAAGAATATTGGTTGTGGCCATAATCATTCTCAAGTCTCCAAGCTAAAGATAGTTGAGTGTTAGGACATCTTGGCTTTTGTTAGATAATCTACATTTTTCATAACTTCAGGGACCGTGAATGAATGTATTATTGTTTGATATGTTGCACATTATCATTATCTATACAGAAATGTAGATGGGCTGTTCTTGGCTAGGTTATACACGATTATAAGTGTGTTAATAAAACTATGTTGTCCAACTGAGGTGTGAAAGTAAATGGCCAAATTCAGACCCGGATAATCAAACGCAAATCCACTGAAGCCAGTGGGCTTTTAGCCTTTTAACACAGGTCTGAATTTAACCTAGTAGCTTGAAGTGCTTTCTTTCCCCTTTCTTATATAAATATATTGAGCCTGATCCTCAGCTAGTGTAAATAGACGCACCTCCATTTACTTCAATGGAGCTACGCCAGTTTATATCACTTGAAGGCCTAGCACTTCGATTCAATACAATACACAGATGCAGTCACCTGGGAAACCATAAAAGCTACAGAATTCCTGCTAATGAGTACCAATCTCTCCTAAGTCATTTACTACAGAAGACTTCACACCACCATTAGGGAAAAAAAAATCCACCATATTGGTGCCAGCATTATGCACAGCTAATGGGACACAATTCAAAAATTCTAGTGGATCATGCCATTATTTTGTGCCTTCTTAATTAAAGATATAATGAAAATGTGACTATCAAACTGATAAAATGCAACAAAACTTTTTTAAAAATACAGTTAATATTCTGCTACAATTCCTGATTTTTCCTCCAAATAATCCCATATTTACTGTTTTCAATTAATATTTGAAATAGATACTTTTTTCCCCACCAGACAAAAATTGCACCTCTTTATTATTATTTACAACACATTCCCAGTCTTCTATTATTAGTATTGCAAAGCATCATGAGTTACGGTTTGTATGAAAGATGCCACATAAAATTAAGTCTTGAATTGCAAAAACTTTCTTGAACCCTAAACTTGCAAACACGTATGCAGATGAGTAATTGTATTCCTGAGATTAATCTCACTTAGATAATTGGGACTACTTCATTGAATAAAGTCATTCACAGGCATCAATGTTGGCAAAATCAAACCTTGGGTTTTTGCAGAAGCAGATGGATATGGAGTATAATTTTCAGAGGTGCTGAGTACCCAACGCTCGCATTAGATTTATGGGTGCTGAAGGTCAAGCCCATATCGACACTCACCCAAGTTTTTTGCCTTGAATGTACCATCCACGCCATTGGTGAATCAGCATCTGGGTAACAGCTATTCAAATTAATTCTTAAGAGACTAGAATTGTTTCGTAAGCACCTTTGGGGTGTGGACATGGGGGAATACTTGGAAGAACTCTTTCCTACTTTGCTACTAGAAGTTTGTCAGATTCCGGGTCCACTCTTCATTCACCTTGACGCTTCAAAGCTAGTGTTTGTCACAGGAAAGCACAGAGAGTGACAATATTTCTTGACTTAAATCTAAATAAAGCTTGTTTGAGTTGATTTCCTTTAATTTACCTGAGAAAGAAATTATACGTGATCAGCCACAGCTATGGCTTTCAATATTTTGTCGTTAAGGGACAAAGAGGTGCTTAATTATACATGGTTTGACACATTAGCAGGGACCTGGGACTAAGGGCCAGGACCAGGATTTTCAAAGAAGTCTAAAGGAGATAAAATAATTTAAATGGGATTTGAGTCCCTCTTTGACAATCCAAGCCCAGATTCCTACAGTCCTATGCAAGATTTACTCAGGCAAAATGCCCATTTCAGTCAACTGGCCAATTGCTCAAATTCTCCCTCAGCCAAAATTCCCACTAAGAGCATTGCCTGAGTAAAAAAGCTGGGTCAGGCCTTCAGAATTGAGCCCCAGGCGAGTTTTACCTTCAGTGACTCGGCAGGGATTTGGCCATCAGGGTTCCTGCCCAATGCCTGCTCTTTTGCTTACAATTGCATTTTATCTTGTTGTGAGCTGCATTCATCAGATGGGTGGGGCACTGTGCTAGAGTAGTGCTGGGAAATGCCTAAGAAACCAAAAGTCAGCTTCCATCAGCAGATGGCAAAGAAAGGGGGGAGGGGGGGAGCAGTCCTCTCTCTAATGCTACCAATCTCCCCCCCCGCTCCTGCAGAAGAATACAGGGACATAGTCTGGCGATCAGTGAGCACATGCAGCAAGTTGAATGCAATGAGGAGGCATGATGCGAAATGGAAGCTTGATCAGAGATCGCCTTTTCCCCCCCACCCTGAGCTTAACTCGTGTGTAAGTTGCAGCTCTCCCTCTGAGACACACCCAAGAGCCATCCGCACCCACCTTGTCATTGAGGTTCTGCAGCGCCTCTTTGCCAGCAGCCGCCCTGATCTCCACCTTTCTCCCGAATTCAACAGATGGCTCCCCGCCCTTCCGGCCCTGCCTGGAGGAGAGGGAGTGGGAATCCGAGCCCAGGTGGGCCACATCCCTCTGCTGGGCCACGATCCGGCTGGCTCCCCGGCCCCCCGAGAGCGAATCGAAATCGATGGTCTTGTTCTCCAAGGAGCCTTCCACCGGGCAGAACATGCCACAGAATTTCTGCCGGGGCTTGGGGCTGCCTGAGCCCAGGTTCTTGAAGAAGGCTGGGACCTCCTCTTCTTCATTCTGCCTCCTCTCGGCCATGGCTCCGGGGGTCTCCCTGCTAAAGAAAAACAACAATAAATAGGATCAAAAATCCCCCCCCTGAGAGAGAGAGAGAGAGAGAGAGAGAAGAGGGGTGTGCCTTGCAAGGTTGGTATGTCCTGCCCTCATAGAGGAGAGGCTGGCTGGCTAGCTGGGTCCATGGAGAGGGGGATGCAGATGCAAATGCAAAGTTGAAGGCAGGCGGCAGCTCCTGCTGCAATCAGGGAGAGGAGATTCCAAGTTCCCAGCCTCTCCAGATGATGAGGGAGGGGGGTGAAAAAGAAGAGAGAGAGAGAGAAAAAATATCCCTCACTCTGCAGCAGAGATTGGGGCCTGATCCGGAAGTGATGTGGGGCTGGCGAATTGGCAAATGGAGCCGAGCTGCCCCCCACCCCGGAACGTGCTGCTGCTGCTACAAGTTGCTCCGAGCAGCGCCCCTCCCCTGCTTGGGAGGGGGGGGCGTGTTAGCTGCAAGGGATCTGCCCCCCTCCCTCCTCAGCCCCCTTCCCCTACCCCCCTGCAAATGAAGCGTGGCGGTAGCCTATTGTTCCTCACTTTCTCCAAAGGCAGCAGCTGGAGGGTGAGCACCGCAGGGGAAGGGGAGGGCGAAATGCTGAATCATATATGGGGGGCGGAGGGGGGGGTGCCAGCGGTGACCCGGCTCGTGCAGTGTCCCCTGGAGAGAGGGGGGGGGTGAAGGGAGAAAGGCGGAGAGGAGGCCAGGTGGCATTGGAGACAGCTAGAGATGGGGGGGGGGGGGAGAGAAAGAGAGAAGGAAATTTGCCCATTAATCAGGACTTACCTCTGGAATTAGTGACCTTGCAAGACAGGGAAACACCCAGCAGTGCCAGCCCCCCCGATCTCACTTCTAAGGGGGGAGGCACTAAATGGCTGTTGAGATTTAATTTAATGATGGTTAAAGGCTAGAGAGAGAGCGCGATGAACCCTCCCCTCCCAGCTCCTGCCCATGGGAGCAGAGAGCCCTGGGGTGGGAGACACCCAAGCCCAGCTGATCAACTGCTCGCTCCGATAAAAGGGAGGCGCCCAGCCCTGCTCATCTTGGGGGTTTGCCCAGCTCGGCTTCCCAGGCGCTGTCCCTTCAGCACCAGCCTGCCCTCTGCATGACTCAGAAGAGAGGCGGCTGCTATTGTTATGGGGGGGGAAATCAGCCACATGCAGGTACTATGGAAGCTTGCAAGATGATCATGTCCATATTGCAACGCTCCCATCCCTCCACCCTTTTATTATTTAAGGTTGTTGCATTAGCTGCTGGGTTACAGTCCACACACCCCCTTGTAACATACTGAAGTCCTTGGCTCCCATGCCTAGCTCCCAAGAGAAGGTGAACAGATTTTTTTTTTTAAACAAAATTCTTATTCCATCATTTTTCATATCTAAATGAATCTGGAGAGAGAAAAAATGTTGCCCTGATAATTCCTCAATGATTGATTGCAGCCAAATACACTGAGGGTGTGTATGTGGTGGGGAAGAGGGGAGGATAGATGTTTCTCTCACAAAGGTAAGTGGTGCAACACACAATAGGTTTAACGTCGCTGTAACCATCTGGTACATGTTATTAATAATGCTGATCTGTATTATTAAGGCTAAATCCATATTCAATATTGTTCTGAACCAAACTCAGTTGCTAAGCTATTAATTGCTATGCATTATTTATTAATATGCATCTATGTATATGCACCCATGAAATGTTAATTTAGAGGCAACTGTGCCCAAAAGGGTAGCAAGCACCTTAGCAAGAAACACATATTTTAAAAAAAAAAATCAATATATTGTCACTAATAAGGCAAAGTGCCCAAAGAAAGCCAAGGTCAGACGCAAGAGAAGGCATAAAAGAAATGCACAACCCAGTTATAAAAGACTCAACTAAAAAGGAAAGAAGTAAGCCTGGAGTGTTGCCCTGAAGGATGATGGAGATGTGCTCTGGTGACTAATGAGGGGGAGAACATTCCAGAGACACAGGGGAATAAACCCCACTCCGCCTTTTCCTCCCAAGATTGTATCTGGGGATGGTCCTGGGCTGTAGCCAGGCCAATCTCAGGTGCCTTTATGCGACTCAGGCCAACATATGGTCTATCAGGTAAACTAAATCCTGTATTATTTAAGGTTTATAAATATTAATAGCCAAACCACTGCTGAACAGGCAGTCGATACAAGCCGCAGAGAGCAGACAGAGTCTTCAGCATGTGAAAGCTGCGGAGCAGTTGTACTGACACATTCAGCAGTTGCTGCCATTTATGTGATGGTTTTCAGGGATACCCCTAAATAAAGCTCATTCATCGCTTAACGCATCCCTGGAAGTTAGTTACCACAGTTACGACCACCAAAGAAAAATCTAAATAGAATGAAATTCCATAACCCAGCCTAGGGGGTCATGAAGGCATGGAGGGCTGTGAAGAGATCTGGGTCTTGAAGGAAAGTTCACAACTTCCCAGTGTTTCAAAGCTGATCAAAGCTACTCCTACAACCTAGGCTTCCACACTGTTCTCATGCTCAGAAATGGCCCCATTCTGCCTCGCCGCAGCAAACGCCAACAATACATAGAGCAATCACAGATCAAGCAATGTCCCACAGTCATTTTCCCTTTTCCGCAAGTAACACCATTGTCTTTTCGCATCGGTATGGCACTTCTGGGCACATTCAGTGTGGACTTTAATTGCTGTGTTTAGGTACCTTGGTGATTTATGAGAATTATGACAGAGAGATGCTTACCAAAATTTGGGTAGGACGTACTGCCCTATTCCATATCTAACTAATTTCTGGTTTCACATGCATACTGAACCACAGAGGCAATAACATTTACTCCTGCAGGATTCCATGCACTCAAAAGAAATTACAGAACCCCTCTGAAGCAACCCAATTCTGGCTCCATCAGTCTATGCTGTCAGGCCTTATCTCATCTCATGATCAAAAGGTTCCATAGGTAACTAACAATAACAATGTGGAGACCTGTCTCAGATTCATCATGCACTCTTCCGTCATGGTCTGAAATCAGACTGGAAGATTACAAAAATCTAGCTACCCTTGAGTGGCCCAGCTATCACCTCTGTAACCTCTTTCCCCCACCATCCCATAAACAAAGGTTGATCTGACCTCAACCTTTCCTGAGCAGCAGTCTCCATACGTCAGCTAGTCGGGCATAATCAACGCCTCCTTTATCAAGCACGGGGTATCAGAGCCCATCCAATAGAATAACTCCCCATGATTGACTTTGGGGAGCTATGGGTGTGATCTTCAAAGGATCCTAAGGGTGCAGGCACGTCACTTCCTTTCAAAATCCAAGTCTATATGGTTATGTTCTTCAGTTTGGTTATTTCTGGGACCTTTGGTTTACAATATTGTCACTTAATGATCTTTTTAGTTATATTGGAAAATGGTGTGTAAATTTTTTTAGGTTTTGTTATGACCTGTGAAATCAACCAAGAGTCAGGCCTTTAAAAATGATAAATTACAGTCACTTTGTTGTCTTATTCTTTTTTGTACATTTGTATTGTACTTCTTTGGTAAACCTATGTAACTCCACAGCTTTATTGCTACTTTCTTCCTTTATAAAAAGTGCACTCCTAAACCTACGTCTCTTTCACATTCATTCACTACAGATCAGAGAGCTATAAACAGAAATGTCAGCAGATCAAATGCAGCTTGCCGGTTTGTTTTAATGTTTACAAAAACAGAAAACATGGAAAGTAGTGACGGAGCAAAGGCAGGGAATCTGAAGACGTCTTGGGGAAGATGAAGACCAGTTATGGACCTCAGAGGTTTTGTCTGCATTTCACAGTTAAATCGATTGTACTTAATCCAAGTTATGTAGCTCAATGTAAGCCAACAGGTCTGAGCGTGTCCAAGCTTGGTATTAGAATCATAGAATATCAGGGTTGGAAGGGACCTCAGGAGGTCATCTAGTCCCACCCCCTGCTCAAAGCAGGACCAATCCCCAGACAGATTTTTGCCCCAAATCCCTCAAGGATTGAACTCACAACCCTGGCTTTAGCAAGCCGATGCTTAAACCACTGAGCTATCCCTCCCGCACATGGTTAGCACGTTTACTGTTTGCGGTGGTGTTGTAGCCATTTTGTCCCAGGATATTACAGAGACAAGTTGGATGAGGTTGTATATTTTATTGGACCGATTTCTGTTGGTGGAAGATACAAGCTTTTGAGCTACACAACGCTCTTCTTCAGGTCTGAGGAAGGAAGCAGAGTGTCTGAGCTAAACACAAGTTGGGACAGATTGTTAAGCAGAAGGGGTGGGAGGCACTTGAAATGAAGTGGGCAAATGGGGGTTATATAGTGAAGCACAAAGGGTTTGAAGTGAGCCATTAAGGGTGGTAGGCAATGTGGTGTGTAACAAATTGCTGTAATGAGCCGTAAGACCAGCCTCGCTGTTAAGCTCATGGCTTTCACTGTCTAGAAATTTAAGTTCCCAAGGTCACCTTGTGATGGTATTGTGCACATCTCCTTTGAAGACAAGCATTGAAAGATCAGCTATGAAGCGATCGCTTAGTGAAAAGTGTTCGCCCAGAGGTTATATGATGTATTTGTCTTATCATTTTTCTGTGTGAGTTCATTTGAGAGCACAGTGATTGTCTGGTTTCACCCACCTAGTTGTTATTGGGGCATTTTGATTCACTGGATGAAGTACTGGTACCCCATTTGTGATAAGCATGTGTAGGACCCATGAATCTTGAAAGGTGTGTTGTGGGAGGTACTGGTCATCATAACAGTGGAGATATGTTTTCAGATTTTGCATCTGTTGTTCTAACAGGGTCTGGTCCCACTTTAAGTTTGTATGTCTAAGTCTGTGGGGAGTTTGCTCCTGATGGGTGAGTGGGGGTTATTTGAAGGTTAGAAGAGGGGGGGGGGTTCAGGAAAGATCTCTTTCAAGATGTGATCCCCATCAAATATGGGTGGTAATAGTTTAATGAGACCCTGTATGTGTTCCAGTGTGAAGTGGTAGGTGATAACGAAGCATCTGTGGTCAGGGTTGGGTTGTTGTTTTTTTCCTGTATTGAAGCAGGTTCTTCCAGGGTACTTGGGTAGACTGTTCCATGACACAATCTGCTTCTCTCTGGTGGAGTGTGCTTGTTTAGTGAAGGTGGTTTTAAGTGTGTTTAGGTATATATCCCAGACTTTATCTTGGGAGCAAATTCTGTGGTCGCTGAGAGTGTGGCTGTAGATAACAGATTTTTGTGTGTGTCTGGGGTGATTATTGGATCTGTGAAGGTAAATATGGTGATCGGTGGGTTTCTTGTATAGCATTGTTTGTAGAGTTCCATAGTTTAAGCTAATCATGGTGTTGAGGAAGTTGCTGCTGGTGTGGGAGCATTCTAGAGAGAGTTTGATGGACAGCTAGTAGTTGTTCAAGTTGTGGTAGAAATCTATGGGGGATCTTACGTCTTCCCTCCAGAGGATGAAAATATCATCAATGTATCTCAGGTAGATCGTTGGTTTTGTGGCACATTTTTTCCAGAAATTTCCCCTCAAGGTGGCCCATGAAGAGTTTGGCATATTGGGGAGCTATCCTAGAACCCATGGCTGTTTCCATGGTTTGGACAAAGTGATGGTACAGGGTATCATCAAACAATTACAACCCATATTTGGTGGGGACCAAATCATGAAAGAAATCTCTCTCACACTCCCTCTTCTGGCTTTTAAACAACCCTCCCAGCCTGAGCACACATTTACTGTCTCTAGCACATTTACTGTCATGCATCACATTCACACTTGTGCAGCACCCAATTATGTTAGACACAATTGTGGCCAGTGGATGATGTACATGTCCTCAGCATCCAAACCAGTGAGGCTATGGGTCTTGTCCAGCTCTTGGTATGAGAGCCTGGTTCTTTACCTCAAGCTGTAGAGACTCATGCTCTGGATGTCCTCAGTTCAGTGCCCAATGTTGGTCAAGATGTTGGCTGTCGTGCAGGTGGGGACCTGTCTTGGATCTCAGAACTCCCAGCCTTGGAATCATTTCAGAGCCTCCCAGGAGACCTCATCTGTCCACAGGAGGATTGTGGGAGGAAAGGTCAAACTCTCAGGTGTGCAAGAAGAATACACTTTTGACTGTTGGATCACCGAGCAGCTGTGGTATCTTCAGCAATACCTCCCTAGACCCTCAAGCCCAGAACAGTGAGGGATGCCTGTTACTTGTGTGCAAAGGGATTTATTGCATCAAACATCAGCTTGACTTTCTATGACCAGTGTACGTATGGAGTGTTGCTATCCCCTCATCATGTATATTCTGTATATCCATTTATATCTTTTACCTACATAACCTTTGGCATATTCTCTGTGCCGCCATGTCACTCTCCCTTTGCCTCACAAACAGACAGTTGTTTATAAAAAGAAGTGGAAAAGGAAATGGCAAACAAACAAACAGTAACTCCCTGAAAAATTGCAAAACTGTCAGACATTTACTATACCATGTGATGTACACCTCGACCAAAACCAGTGCACCAATATGCAGATTCCCTATATGTTACACATAAACCAGCATGTATGATGGGCCCGAGTCTGCTCTCATACCACTGTAAAGAGAGAGTGTCGGTGGCACTGCTTTATAAAACTGGTGTGAGATCAGAATCAGTCTCACTAAGTCTAATTCACATAGTGTCAAATTCTGATACACTTACTCATATTACCTTTCTCCTCAGAGGATCCTATTGATTTCAATAGGACTACTCTAGGATTAAGGTACTACTCGGTGTAAGTAAGAAGTTCACAATCTGGCCCCTAGAGATTATGGGCCCAGATCCTCAACTGGAGTAAATCAACCTGGCTCCATTGATTTACCCCAAGTGAGGATCTGACCCAATCATGTATGCACAATGAGGGACAATAAATCTTACCATTTACTGTACCACAGCATTATCCTTCTACCCATATTTGTGGTATTTCCTGCACTTAACACAGGAGCTCCATAATCACCACCACATAAATTAAGCTGCTGCAAGTGGAAGTGTCAAGATTTTTATTACTCCCATTGTAGCATATGTAAAACGAAGTTTCATTATGCATATTTTAAATACAACATGATACAGATCAAAAACATGCGACTCATCACTGAGTGGCATTTGCATCAAGGATATGAGGCTGTGCTTACAAATCAATGTACAATATCACATACACACATCGATCTGTTACCATATCCCATTAACCATGGAGGCAAAACTGATATTTCATCAAACAACTACAGGAATTAATAGATACAAACTCTTCTGTTGTCCATTCAAATCATTAAAGTGGACCAAATTTCCCCCACTTGCATTATGTGAAAACAGTGCAGTGCTTACAAGTAAGACTGTGCAACATGGTCAAACTAACCCCCAAACTGCAAAATACTCACCTGGTTTTAGATTTTCTTGCTACCTAAGTTCAGCCTAGGTTCGCCAGCAGGTTCTTGGATTGTGAGGGCAGGTCCCGAGCAAGCCTGGTGCCAGTCTATGATTTTGAATCAAAGTAATGTAAAAGTCATGGTTTTACATGAGAACGGCCATACTGGGTCAGACCAAAGGTCCATCTAGCCCAGTATCCTGTCCTCCGACAGTGGCCAGTGCCAGGTGCCCCAGAGGGAATGATCAGAACAGGTCATCATCAAGTGATCCATCCCCTGTCGCCCATTCCCAGCTTCTGACAAACAGAGGCTAGGGACACCATCCCTGCCCATCCTGGCTAATAGCCATTGATGGACCTATCCTTCACATGATTCTGATGTGAAAGCAGGTGAGATTTCATCAGTTTTTTATCGGGGAATTTTTGTTCCTTCCTGAAACTCAGACTCATGCAAATCCATCCAAAACAAAAGTTAGCCCCAGCCCTTCTGAAGTGAAACACAGTGATACTTAGAACCAGAGATCAGTCCCAAATATGGAGGTCAGAGCCCAATCTGAACTGCTCCAGAGTGCTATGTTGCTCATATTCCTTGTTCACGTTCTAGCCCCCCACAGAACAGCCAAAGAGCTGAGTCTGGATCTGGAATCCAACTTCTCCAGAGTTCACTTGTGTTTGAAAGTCATTTTCCAATTCAGGTCCATCTAACAGCATAGTATATTTAAACCTGAGCCTGTGTGGTTCCCTACACCATTTATCTTTGATACAATTTTACTTGTATTTATTATTACTTATGCATATTTAATAGGGAAAAATATATTCAGACTATCAACCAATACTCTAGAATATTTAGAGCAACTAATCAGTTTACCGAGTTCATGAAGAAGTACAGATACCATGATCCAGAAAGGCATGTCTATTAGGAAAGCAGTTAAGCACATGTTCAATTTTAAGCACATGTTTAAGTCCCATTAACTTCAACACAATTCAGTTCCTGAATAGGAAATTTAAGCACATGCTTAAAATTAAGGGTACATTTTTCAGACGTCCTTAATTACTAATGAAAATGGGGATTAGGCTCCTAAATTATTTTAAGGGTTTGTCTACATTAGTTAGTTCACAGCAAGATGGGGTGCGAATCTACCCCACACTAGCCTGCCGCAGATTAACTGTCGTACCTCAACAGTTTGTCAACGTACTTTGATCTAGTCTTCTTTGAAACGGGACTTGATCAAAGCACATTAACAAACTATTAATGCGCGTCAGCAGGATCCACACAGATGGTTACAGTGCGGCAGGCTAGTGTAGGGTAGATTCACATCCCAGCTTGCTGTGAATTAATTGTTCATGTAGACAAGCCCTTAGGGTCAGTGTTTAGAAGCTTAGTTCACATTGAAATCAACAGAAGTTGGGTACCCAAATACCTTTGAAAATCTGGTGTTTAGGAGCCTAAGGGCTGGTCTACACTGGGAACTTACATTGGCATAGTTATGTCGCTCAGGGGTGTGAAAAATCCACACCCCTGAGCGATGTAGTTAAACTGATCTAACCGCTAGTGAAGACAGTGCTAGGTCAGCAGAAGAATTCTTTTGTCAACCTAGCTACCACCTCTCGAGGAGGTGGATTATCGATGCTGACAGGAGAACCCCTCCCACCACTGAAGCGCTACAGCTGTGCTGATGTAGTGTTGCAAGTGTGGACAACCCATCAGACTTATTGAAAGTTGTTAGGTGCCCAAGGCCTTTTGAAAATTCCACTAGGTGCCTATCTGCATCTTGGGGCACCTAAATACCTTTGAAAATCTGGCCCGGACTTGGATTTCACATACAGCAATACAGGAGTCAACAGATGAAATTCCTTTAAAGTAAATGGAGTTACGCAAATATAAAACCTGCTTTGAGTAAAGAACTGGTCCCATTTGAGTTACACAGACGTGTGAGATTAGAATCAGGCTGTAACAGTCTTTAGCACTTATGCAGCACTTCCCATGTTCAAAGTGTTTTATGAGCATTAATTAACCCTTGCAATAGTGCTGTGAACACGGTTAGCAGAGTTAAAAAAAAATGTGAACAGTTATTTGCCAATAATTTATTTGCCAATTGACACAGAAACTTAACTGAATACATTAGTCCACTGACATTAGTCAATGAACTAATAGAATTGCTCTAATAATGGAAGGGAAAATATTTGCTGAATAATTTAAGGAACGAAAACTGCATTGAAAGAATTTTTAGCCAATATTTTTCAACTCTCTTTAAAGATCAATAGTGTTATCTCCATATCATAGATGGGGAAGATGAGGGAGAAAGGTGGGGAAGGTGAGGTCATGTAACCTGCCCTAGGCTACAGAGTGAATCGGTGGCAGAGCTAGGTTTGTACTATTAATATGATGGTAGTGCCTAAAGGCCCTAACTGAGATGAGGGCCCCACTGCGCTAAGCATTGTACAAACAGAGAGCAAGATACAGTCTCTGCCCTGAGTTTACCATCTAAATAGACAAGACACACAAAGGGATTTTGCTATTACTTCTACAAGGAGGTACTTGGATACTATTGTGATTGGTATTAGTATATAACCCTAAGATATATAGACGGGGAAACAGGAAATTTGACTTGCTCCTAGACACACAGTAGGTTGTTGCAGAGCAAGGTATAGAACTTGGGGCCTCCTGACAGGCCAGTGCCCTGTGCATTAGACCCAACTGTCTCAAGAAAACTCAGGACATACAACTGTGTACTCATTCTTCTAGATTATATTGCATCTAGCTAATACCATGATCCTACATATTTCAGATCCTCCATTTCACTAGATTGCAACAACCCACCTGACGTCTCAAGCACAAAACAATAAAAGTGTAATTTCTGCTTTATTAAATTCCCTTTCCATAAGTACCTACATGTGTAATGTACAGCTGAATGATCAAACTTTATTTGAATTAATAATGCAATGCAAGCTTTAAGTTACTTTAACTCCCGTGCAACCTTTAGGTGAGACCCTTGCCCCAAATACGTCATTTGGTTCATTGTTTAAAGATTAAGAACTCAGACAGAAATTACAGCAGAACATTCTGCCTATGTCGCCATTATTAAAAGCAAATGACAGAGACTGTCTCAAAAGCTGGAGCTTTCATTATTAAAAAATTAATTATTAATATCTTCAATGTACGCTAAATTTATCACGCAACGTAGGACTTTGGTGCCCCTCAAATAGGTATGTTTGTGAAGGCAAAATTCCATGAAACATACATTTCTTCCTAAATATTTGCAAAAGACAGAAGGGTTAATATGATGGAGCAGGGGTCAAATCCTTAGCTGGGGTAAATTGAGGTTTCATTGACTTCAGTGAAGCGATGCTGATTTGCACCAGCTGAAGATATGACCCCAGATATTCAATGATTTTAGGGGTGCAAGTCATGCTTAATTTGCATTTGCCACCAAACATGAAAATTAGGCACTTGTGCACGTAAGTGCTTAATTTGTGCATGCAATCATGGTAATTGCAAGCACAAAAAGCCATACAAATTCATGCACAGTTGCATGCCAGATTTCTTTGGACATCTGAAGTGAAACACTGGCCCTACTGAAGCCAATGGCAAAACTTCCATTTCATCCCAGTGTCTTTATTAGCCACAGGAATACAGATTTATCCTAGATTATTAGACCATTAAGTCAATGTTGGGTTTTTGGCAGTGCCCGTCAGGGAAAAGAATCTAGAGTACACTAAGATATGTATTCTTGCTGAATTTGGGGGGGGGAGGGGGAGTTCTTTCTGACTCCTGTGAAGATGAAGATTGAGATTTGATTGCTCCATTTTAAATGCTGTTTTGAGAGGAACTGAGCCACAAAGCTTGGCTCTAAATCCACATCCAAATCCAAACTCCCCAAAGTTTGGGGGTGATCAGATTCAAGATTTTGATTCGAGCCCATCTCCGCAAACATTATTGATCATAACATTTTGCAGCCGTTGGAATTATCCACCTTTTTTATGCAGTTCTGTAACAGCCTATGAATATTACTACCTGAGCACCTGCTATGGAAGAACTATTTCCTTTTATTGGTTATTAGTTTAGTTACCGCTGATTATTATGGGGCAATAGGGAAGTATCAAGAGGAGGAAGCGAATAGCTTTCACGACTCTTCAAAATCATACACTAACATCAAGAACCAAACCCTAAAATGCTTGATTAAATGGGAACTATCCTGGCGTAGCATGAAAACTGAAAGACCAAGCTGGAGCCAGAGAAATCATTAGCCAGCTTCCCTTTGGGATATGATAATTGCTGAACTGTTTGACAGCCTCTCCTGACACTGAGCACTCCAAAAGAGAATGATGGTAATTTGAAAACATTAAAGACCAAAAGAAAGTCTTTGGACAAATGAGTTAAGTCTGTTCAAATGCTCAAAGCTCATTTATTTTCATGCTCCTTTTTTTCTTGCTTACCCTTGTTTTCCTTTATGGTTTTTGTCCTCGGCAACCTCGACTAATGTAAACCAGTCTTGGTGAATTTCTGCCAGTCAGGGTTTGTTGCCAATGAGTTTTAGTCCATGAAAACAGATTGCCTGAAAACTACATTGTGCCATCTTGCCCACAGCCAGTAGGACAAATATTTAGTCATTTAGGAGTAGATTTTCCAAAGGCACAAATGGAAATTAGGCACCTGATTCCCACTGATTTTGGATGGAACTTGGAAATTGAACTGCCCTTTCAAAATCTCACCCTTCAAAATGATTCTTTAAAATATACATTAAATGTTTGTGAAAAGTGCCACACTACCATCTCTGGAGTCTAAAGTCTTTCATCTACCCCCACAATGGTAAAGCGTGGACAGCAACAGTGCAAGCTCCTTCACCCCAGCTCCTGAAAGTACCTTGTAGAGAGATTCTGCCTTTGAGATGAGACTTCAAACAAAAGTACTGACTTCTTTTGGGTCATTAAATAGGCCCTTGACATTTTCACAAGGGCCGGGGTGTTAACCCTACCATGCCAGTCAAATTTCAATTCAAGTAAATATGTTATGTCAACCTCAGATCTTCCCTGTATATGGTATTTTTTTCTACTTGTCTGAAAGATCGCTGAATGTTTGGTGTGCAGTGTCAAACAGCAGCCCCGTTCCACACCAGAAGGGGCTGCATTTCAGTTGTCATGGAGGTGAACTTCAGGTATAGTCCACAAATCAGAATGTAAAGCACTTTGAGAGGGAAGTTGCTATAAAAGGCTTTAATTCAGCAAAGCACTGAAGCACGGGCTTAAGTTAATGGGACTACACACATGCTTAAAGTGAAGCAAACGCTTAAGTGACTTGCTGAATCAGGGCCTAAAGGTGAGATCCTCATCTAAATCTCTACTCTTATTCCTCCCATCTTCTCTCTCCCTACACTTTTCCCCATCCTTCTGCCTTAATCTTCCCTTCATCAGCTCCCATTCAAAGCTTAAGCCTGATGCTTCAACCCCAGCACCACTCCTGAATGGCCTACAAATTGGGAACATTTTATAATCTTGCTATGGAAGAGTTTTAGAATTCTGCTGTTCCTACTAGCCCTGAAACCGCATGAATTCCTGAGACTGTAACTGACTGCCCCTTTAAGAAAGACAAATGCAAAGTAATGCCTCAAGGGAATTACAGTGCATCTCCGTTAGCAGAAAGCAGGCGTAAAAAGGCAGATCCCACCAAATCACTTCATCTAGAATGCTGCTAACTCTAATCATAAGAAAGCTTCCCTGGGAATACACTGCTATGCGTTGCATTTTTACTAAACCGATGGATTTTCTGTGGATGGTAAGTTCTTACCCTACAACTGAAAATAAAGATTCAAAAATACATTTGTGATATCAGAGATATTTGTTTTAATTAGAGCTGGGTGAATAACTGTTTTTTTGGTTTACCAGCAGTTCTGAAAAAAAAATCATTTCAGGTCAAACCAAATATTTCATTTTGATTTTGAGCTTCTTTTAAAATGTTTTTTTTTTAAAGACACTGAAAGAAATTTCAAAAGAAAAAAAGTCATTTTGAAGCAAAAAATCAACACATATCATTTTGAAAATGCCAGAACAAAACCTTTTAATTTTTTTCAGATTTTTTGTAGGGTTTTTTTTCCTGACGGAAACATTTAGATGAAATCAGCACAAATTAACAAAAAGGTTTTGGTCAACCCGAATCTGCATTTTTCAGCCAGAAAAAAATATTTTGGACAAAATAAACTTGTCCAGCTCTAGATTAATCAAGCTAAACCTCTGGGAAGGGGCAGAGTTATTTTTAATCACTGGATATTATTTCTCTCAAGAGGTTACAAGGGCTGGAGGAATGGAATTGTCCGCAGACTATGAAACATTGTCCCACCACCCTAGTGTTTTTCTGAAAGCCACTAATGGAACCTGTACCAGAACTCCGAGCCTAGTGAACAGAGGGAAGGAGACTATTCATGTCAAAAGGCACAAGAGATAAAGAAACAAAGAGATCTTTAACAGGTAGATCCCCCTGTATTTTCTAGGAGTGTAGGTCTAAAGATGGAGAATAGAGAAGTAATCAAATACACCTCTACCCCGATATAATGCTGTCCTCGGGAGGCAAAAAATCTTACCGCATTATAGGTGAAACCGTGTTATATCGAACTTGCTTTGATCTGCTGGAGTGCGCAGCCCCGCCCCCCCGGAGCACTGCTTTACACCCGAATTTTTGTTATATTGGGTCGCGTTATATCAGGGTAGAGGTGTATCATGTTTCAGGACCCCACCTTGGGGCATCATTAGGGACTGAACCTGGGATCTTCAACACTAATCTCTACCACTTGGGCTACAGGAATAACTCCATTAGCTGGCAGCAGTAGTAGGTTCTTGTTCTGTCTGTAGACCACTCACTAGATGTGGTCTATCGTACTTATCTGAAGCCCATTACCATAGTACAGGAGCACCGCACAATCTTTAATGTGTTTATCCTCACAACACCCCTGGGAAGTAGGGCAGTGCTATTATCCCCATGTTACAGATGAGAAACTGAGGCACAGAAAGACATACAGAGTCCGTGGCACAGCATGGAGCTGAACCTGGGTCTTACACCCAGGCTAACATCCAGACCACTAGACCATCCTTTCTTTCCACTGGACTCCAGTTTAATTCCACTTAGCTAGTATGCTACAAGAACCAAAGCTGACCAGCATGGAGAATACCAACTTACATGTAAAGGTCAGGAAGGATTTTTTTCGCTCTCAAGTACAGCATTGCACAAATGCCCTGATGCATTGTGGGGGTTTTCAACTTCCTCCAAAGCATCAAGCATGGACCAACAATCTGATGCACCACGACAAATCCTATGTTCCTAAACATAGTCTACCATGTCAGAACATGAACCAGATGGTCAACTGTAAAAAGGGAGACAGCAGGATTATCGATTCTAAAAATTTAGTCATTTTGGTTAATCAATGGACATAGACAAATTTCATTAGACATTAATCACCCACTAAGTTAATATGCACCAGATTTGGTCACCCAGTCAGTATTACCCATATTAATGTATTGGTGCTGCAGTCCATCCCATGGCTGCTGAACTGCTGAATAATGATGCACCAAAAATAGATTTGACAATAAACATTAAATCCCCGAAGAGAACCAAAGCTCAAAAACTGAACACACACCACAAAGCCATACAATACACAGCCACCAGGATCAGATCTCAAGGTGGAAAAAAAAGAAGCCTGGAAACTTGAAGGATGTTATGACTGAATGTATCAAGCGAGAAAGAAATCCACCAACTCTTGGTGCAAGACCCTTCTCCTTTGCAACTCTGGCCAATTAGCGCAGCCTCCCTGAATCTCTCTGTCTTGTCAACTCTTTTGCCTGTATCAAAAAAAAAAATGGAAATATTTAACACGGCAAAGCATTTTTGGATACAACTCGTCACAAAAAGCTGCATTGTACTCAGCATCTCACCTACAATGGAACATGTTTATGCTCTGTTTATCGGGTTTGTTCACTGGTTACAAGAGGACCTTATCTTTAAGCAGCGTTAAGCAGCTTCACCTGAGTGGCTCTGTGGTCTATGATGGCTTTGAAGGCTATTTTAAACTTGGCTAACAGAGCCATGGCATTGGAACGATGGGCATTTAGCAGAACAGCTCTGGGTCCATTTTTTTCCTTATTGTTCATCTGAGCACAGTGGTTTATTTGGGGAATTCCTGGAGAGAGAGAGAGAGAAGGGGAAAGGTCTTGAATCTGCTGGCAAAGGTAAATAGATTGTCATCCTTGATTTAGGGAATGGAAAGGAAAACCAGAGACAACTCTGCAGAAAAGAATGCATCCCTTGGCTAGAACGTTACTGAAGACACAGAGCTAGATTGTCCAATCCTCCCTCACCTGAGATGAGCATTTACAGAAATAGTCAATGAGTGTAAGGACTCAGTAATCCGGCTTTTCCTGGCTCCCGCCTTCTTCACAAAGGGCCCGATCCTGATCCCACATCCACCAGCAAGAGACAGGCGTAACTCCATGGAAGTCAGTTGAGTTACACTGGTGTAAAGCTAGCACAAATGAGACAGAGGCAGGCTGAAAGCTTCCCAATATGTTCAGTTTTATTATAATTCATCAGTTATTAACTAAGATTGGGGCCTCACTAGGGGCGGTGCAAATACATCATAAGAGACAATCTCTGCCCCAAAGCGCTTATGCCAAGATTTTCAGCAGTGTCAAGAGATTTTGGGTGCCCAACTGGAGACAGCTTTCAAGGGGCCTGATTTCCAGAAGCTATACTCAGGCCATTCTGAAAAATCAGGCCCTTAAAGGTACCCCAAGCTGGGCACCCAAAATCACTTGTTATTTTTGAAAATCTTGGCCTCACAGCCTTGAGTAGGCAATGCAGACAAAGGAAGTATTATTAGCCTCTTTTATGGATGAGGAATTTAGGCAGAGAGAGATTAAATGGTCTGTCCAAAGTCATAGCTGGAATCTATAGCAGAGTCAGAACTAAAACTCCGCTCTCCTGAGTCCTACTGCAGTGATTTAGCTACTAGGCCACGCCCCCTGGGAATATAAGTGCCTAGGAAAGCCTATGATCGAATAGAGGAGGAAGACAAGGCTGTCACAGTTCTGAAATGCCAAGCTTGACCTGGCAGACTGAGAAGTATTAAACTAAAAGACCAGGGGCGGCTCTATGTTTTTTGCCGCCCCAAGCACGGCTGTCAGGCGGCCTCCGGCGGTTATGCCTGCGGGCGGTCCGCTGGTCACGCGGATTCGGCGGCGTTTCTGCGGGTGATCTGCTGGTCCCTCACAGCGACTTGCCGCGCTGGTGCCTGGAGCCGCCCCTGTAAAAGACCACCTCCTAACCCTACAATTCAGAAGGAAAAAAAGAAATGGAAAAAAATCAGACCATTAGCTCTGGGTGCTTTTTAGCTAAGGTTAAACTTGAACCAATGCCTTCATGCTCTGCTTATTGAATACATCTAATCTCATTAAACCACATTATGACCTTTTGTTTTATAAAATCTATGTGCTTCCCAGAGCTTCTGGAGAATTAACTCATGAACTCACCACCAAATCTCTCCCCCTATCAGCTCTGCAGTGGAAACTCTTCCAGCACTTGGGTTAGAATACGAATACCTTACGATTACAGAGCACCCGATGACCAGAAGGATCTCAAAGTGTTTTATAGCTATTGCCTGGATCCAGCTGGCTGCTGCATGGCTGTCCGAGTCATTACAGGAAAGCTCATGCAGCAGCAGGACAAGACCCCAGTGTAATGCCTAACTTAGGGAGACACTGTAGCAGCCAGGGGGATCCAGAAGGAGATATGATCAGATGCCATGCTAGCGAGCAAGCATGCTTTATACATACAGGGCCACGTCACCCACCAGTGAAATGTGGCCACCTCTGGGGCAGAACACAGCAGCTGTTTTAATGGCGCGCAGCAACGCTGCGCAAAAGCTGAGGACAGGAAGTGAAGAAGTTGGTGGCTGTGATCCTGCCTTGGCCGCTTACGCCAATATAAATCAAGAGTAACTCAGGGTTACATTGGTTTAAAGCCAGCATGAGAGCAGGATCAGGCCCACTGTAGCTAACTGAAATTGCAGTTTATTATTATGGTAGCACAAAGGGGCTCCAACCATGGATCAGGGTCCCAGTGTGCAAGGCGCTGTCCAGACATATACATTTCAAGTGTAGATAATACAAAGCTTGCTACAAGCCTAAATATATTTCTATAGTTAATAAGTAGCTACCCCTGAAATGTATGTGTTTGGCACCTGCTTGGAGCACTGGGTTAGACAGGGTCTATACAAGGGGTTTGCACTGATACAGCTATGGACTCCAACATAGACAAGGCCTTGCTCTGAGCAGGTTTAATTGATGTGGGGTTTAAACACACCAGAGGCCATGGAAGCTTTTTCTATACCGAGGAGCTCAGAACAGCTAACATCACAGCCGGATCTAGCAGTGCTAGGTAACTGTGAGAAAAAAATTCCCTTTGCAGAGAGTGCGCATTGGTTGTCCAAATCTGACCACGAAACCCTAAGCAAGAAATCACTTTATTCTTTCAGGAGCATCAATATTAAAATTGAAGTGGGAAATGCAACTGATTGAATCGATTCCCCCTGCATGATCTCTGGCTCTAATTGCAAACAGCCAGCCTGGAATCCGCAAAGCATTTAAGCATGTGACTAGTGAAAACAATGGGACTACTCACCTACTAAAAGTTAAGCACGTGCTTACGCGCTTTGCTCAATCAGGGCTACAGTGCTCAGCATCTTGCAGGACTGAGCCCCAGAAAATAATGGAGATCTTCCCGGGTCCATTCAATTCTGTAGCGTACTTAGCTTCCCATCTGGGTAGCTTTTATCCAAAGCCTTGCGGGGGGGAGGGGAGGGAAGCCACCCACTAATTGCTCTCCATTTTCTTTTCCTAACAGAAACAGACAAGTTAGTATTAAAGTGCGACATGTGCACCAGCTGCTCTGCAATTTTTCTATTTGCTTTGCTAATGTGTGTAAATGTAACACTCTGGCATAGGATCTGATACTGCAAGCTCCACACATATTAGTAGTCCCACTGAAGTCAATGGGAATATTTGTGTAAGGATTGTTTAGGTAATAATCTGTAGGGTTGGGCCCAGAGTAGTTTTCTCACTTAAGCTCAGATCTCTTTCCCCTTCTACCCCACACCCCAAAATCTGATTATGAAGGGAAGGAGCATTGTCTTGGGGCAGCAGTAGGGAAGTGAGAATCAGGACTCCTGGGTCCTACTCCTGACTCTGCCACTGATACACTTTGTGACCTTTGGCAAGTCACTTCACCTGTTTGTGCCCATCTGTAAAATTAGGATGATGCTACCCTCTCTCTAAGGGGTGGGTTGTAAGGATTAATTCATTCATGATTGTAAAATGCCTTGAGATACTGGGATTAAAGGCCCATGAAATATTCAATTATGAAATGAAGTGACCTGAAGGCTCATTGCATTATATATAATTAAGCAATTATCTTCTTGAAAACTGACTCTGAGGACTGTTAATATTACAGTAAACGGTTATATTCTCAAACTCGGCATACGAGGTGTATGTATCATCCTCAGATGGATGAAAGGCCAGTCAGTTCTGAGGAGCAATGAATTTAAATCACATCCCTCATCAGAGGAGCTCTCGACTCGGAGGGGGATTGAGCTGGTGAACCAACAGTGTATTGGAGCCTTAGAGCTCTAACTAGGCACAGCAAAATTGACACTACAAGAAGAGCACCTCCCCCCATGGCAAATCCAGAATGATGTCTTACCAGCACCTCGGGCTGTGTAGGGAAATCACGCCTCTTGGTCACACAGCATAGATACTCATAGAGAGAACAAGTCACAGACCGCTGGGGTCTATTACATTGCAAGGGAAGTGCTCCCATTCGCATTGAAGAGAAAAGGTTATGGTAAAAGAGTGGCACTCCGGAGATCTAGGTTCAGTTCCTGACTCAGCGACAGGCTTCCTGTGCGCCCTAATACACGTGATTTAATTTCTCTGGGTCTCAGTTCTCCATCTGTAAAATGGGGAAAACAATACTCCCTCTCCCACCCTTTGTCTGTCTTCTCTATTTAGATTGTAAGCTTTTCAGTGCAGGGACCGTGTGCGTACAGCACCTAGCACAATGATATCCTGATCTTGGCTGGGACCTCTAGGCACTACCATAATAATCAAAATTATAGTGGTCTAGCCCAGTGCCAGGAACCCAAACCCCCATGTTCTTATCCCTGCTCTGACAATGGTTCCCTTTGACCATGGGAGAATCACTTCCCGTCTGCGTGACTCAGTTTCCTCATTTTTTAAATGGGGATAGTAATACTGAACTGCCACTCTGAAATAGATAGATTAAATAGATTCACCCCTGGTTTATGGTGTCTTTCAGCAGCATAAGGCAAAGGTCCACAGTGGCAGAAAATCCAGCAGGGGTGTTTTTCTACTGCTACAGATAAGCCAAAGCCAGCTCTCCAGGCCTGATCCTGTGAGGTGCTGAGCGCCCTCGATTCCCACTGATCTTGGGGGATCGATGCTGTGAACAGCAAGCTCCCAAAAATGCACGGCCCCTTTTCCTCCCCAGCAGTGGTTTGTATTGAAAACTGGGCCCGATGTGCCTCCTCTGCGCAACGTACATGTGCAATGCTGCTGTAACAGAGAGACCAACGCAAGCACACGCACGGAGATGCCCCAGCTGGAACACACAGGTCTCTGGCGGGTTAAAAAGAAAGCAATCCTCAAGCATGTTTGAAGCAGCAGGGTGTCAGCTGGAGCCTGCACTGAGGCTGTTCCTATTGCCATTCATAACTAAATCAGGAGGTAGCAAGTTGCTATAGTAATGGCAACAGAATGTCGCATGGCTGCTCCTCAGAGGGCATGAAACACGGCCTTCTTAAAGAAACCCTGGGGCCAGGTTCTCCTCATTCCTAGGGGCTGTCTACCCGCACCGCTGCACTGATTTAGTTAAACCACTGAAAACCCCTGTGTAGAAGTTCTTATTCTGGTTTAAGAGGGGCTTATTGCAGTTTCGCTTAACTAGGGTGACCAAATGTCCTGATTTTATAGGGACAGTCCTTATTTTTGGGTCTTTTTCTTATATAGGCTCCTATTACCCCCATCCCCTATCCTGACTGTTCACATTTGCTGTCTGGTCACCCTAAGTTTAACTGACTTAAACTGACATGAGCCTGGTTTAAGCCCAGGTAAGTGCCCACAACAGGACAGGACTTATGGGTGGGTGATGTGGGCGACCGCCCAGGGCACTATGGTCAGGGGGGCGCTGTGGTCAGGAGTCAAGGAGCGGGGTGGGCCTGGGGTGTGAGGCCATGGAAGGGAGCTCAGGGAAATGGGGTGGAGGGGAAGCAGCAGTGGCCAGGGAGGACGGGTGGGGAGCCCAGGGAGGCAGTGGGGGCCAGGGGCACCAACACACAAGTTTGTCCAGGGTGCCATTTTCCCTAATGCCGGCCCTGAAGTATCTGGCAGCGGTTTAACTAAATCAGTTTACAAATCACATCTTAAGTTAAACCGGTGCAACTCTGCATATAGACAAGCCCTGATACTGGTGAAAATCAGGAGTGACCCCAGTGACATCAGTGGAGTTAAACTGGTGTAAGGGGAGATCAAAACTAACCTGGTCTCCTTTAATATTCCCAGAGGTTGTTTCCAGTTTCTATTAGTAAAAGGCTTGATGCTGAGCGGTACCGAGCACACTCATAGTCCTGTTGACAAGCGCCCTGTGAGGTGTTAACTCAACACAAATGCTCCGTGTCAGAATCTGACCCTTCCAAAAGAAATGTTCTTTTACTGTGGAGAAATAGGCACTTGGGCTGGAATTCCAGAACTGACGCCTCTGCACTGGAGGAGCTATACCTAAAGATTTAAGTAATGCACGGCCAAAAAGTCGAGGAGCTGCAGCAGCCTGCGTAGCCATTTGCTGGGCATCGTCAAACCACCATTTAACACTGGTCCCCCTGGGCAGTGCCTGCTTTAATTTACTCAGCTGGGTGGCAGTCGGTTCCGATAGGCCAGGCTGATGCCTTCGCTCGCCTCATAGATCTTACCTTGTCGTCTCCAATTTTTAATGCTGACCAGTTCTCCGCACAAAATGGGGATCTGTAACAAGCAATTATTTCAAAGGAGGCCCTGTTGCCGTGGTTACCAATCATCAAGCTCAGGCCTTTGCAGGCTCTGTCGAGATCAGCCTTCCTCTCGGTTATATCCTGTTCTTTATATTACTGAAAGATTTTTGCTCTCAGGCAGCCGGCCAGATAGAAAGTTGGGCTAAGAATGAGTAAATGCCTCAGGATGTGGGTCATTCCTGGAGGGCCCGTATAAATCACAAGGCTGGCGAGAAATAAGGAAAACAACAGATGTGACATTTTTAGCTTGCCCGTGAAGATTTCGCAAGTTTTTATGACAAGAAAATATTTCTCTCTGTTATTATTATGTGCATTACAGCAGCATCAGAAAGCCACAACTGAGACCAGGGCCTCATTCTGCGAGGTGTTGTACAAACACATTGCGTAAGACAGCTCCTGCTCCAAAGACCTCAGAATCTTAGGAGACAAGACTGATAAAGGGTGGACAGGAGGAACTGAGGTTCTGAGAAATTAAGGGCCAGATTTTCCAAAGAGCTCAACATATTTAGTGCACGTTGGGTGCTGACTGCTTCAGAAAACTTGGCCCTTATATAAAGTGTCTAAATAGGAGCAGAGCTCTTTTGCATCCCGGGCCTTAATTGTGGGTGCTGAGCACTTGAAAACCTGACCCTGAGTTCTTTTAAAAACCTGGCCACATGGGGCTTGTCCAAATTGCAGAGCCTGCAATTTAACCAGATCTCCTGAGTCCCAGTCCAGTGCCTTAACCATAAGACCATCTGCTCTCTCTTCCCTCCCCATCCCCTTTTGTCGCTCTCCCTGTTTATAACCAGGTAATCTCCAGGAGGACCTGCCTCAGAGTTATATATTACTTTGTGCTTGATAGGTGCTGCAGTTTAATTTCACACGTGTCAGTGAGGAGGGGGGCAACCCTAGATCTAGGTACCCTTAAAGTCCCATTCAAGAGGGTTGTAATGGAATTGCCACTCACCGCTGGTGCACCTCCTTGCATCTAGGTCTGGGAATGTAGCTCCCTTGCTGCTCGTTGCTCACTCTGCAATGGTCTTTCTTCTGGTAACTTGGTCCTCTGGCCAGGTCATCATTTAGTCCACCTCGTCTGGGGTTACAAAGTGCAACAGAACAACTCCAGGCAGTGTTCAGCCCCCCGCCCGGCTCAGGACTCTGTCCCGTTACCAGTGGCTGGCAGGTGAACCCAGGCCCATCACTACTCCAGGTTCCAGCCCAGGGACCCTGTCATAAACAGATAGTTAAGGGTTAATGCCTCTTTTACCTGTAAAGGGTTAAGAAGTTCACCCAGCCTAGCTGACACTTGACCAAAGGAACCAATGGGGGACAAGATGTTTCAAAAGGAAGGAGGGAAGTTCCCTTTGTCTTGAGTCAGTTTCAGTTCTGGCCGGAGAGGAAAAGGAATCAGGAATCAAACAGGGTAGTGAGTATTTAGTGAAGGAATTAGCTTATGTTTATTTTCTGTTTGTAACTTGTCTTGGGCATTATAGGTATAATCAAATTGGCTATTTTTTGATGTACTAAGGGTTTTGCCCAGGGGAACATCCTTTGTGTTTTAAATTTGGTTGTCTGTGAGATCAGCTTGTATGCTATCTCCCAGAGGTTTTTCTTTTACCTTTCTTTTCTTTAATTAAAAGCCTTCTTTTTAGAGACCTGATTGATTTTTTCCTTGTTTTAAGATCCAAAGGGGTTGGATCTGGGCTCACCAGGAATTGGTGGGGGAAAGGAGGGGGGATGGTTAATTTCTCCTTGTTTTAAGATCCAAGGGTTTTGGGTCAGTGTTCACCAGGGAATTGGTGGAGGAGTCTCTCAAAACTACCCAGGGAAGGGTTATAGTACTTGGGAGGGAAAGGTTTTTGGGGGAGAAGACAGAGTTTCCCAAATGACTCCAATATTTGGGTGGTGGCAGCATACTGATCTAAGCTGGTAATTAAGCTTATGAGTTCCCATGCAGGTCCCCACATTTGTACCCTAAAGTTCAGAGTGGGGGTGAAACCTATGACA
>QXTE01000071.1:987128-1021316 GCA_003942145.1 Platysternon megacephalum
TTTTTTATTCTGGATGAGTCTCCTCTTGATTCTGTAGAGTGCATCTTGCTGGAGTTCCATTAAGCCACTGATTCTCCATGTCAGTTAACTGGCCATCACACATCCAGCCGAAGTGAGTATGTTAGAAGCAGGACTGCTGAGCTGCATTCCCTGGGGAGTTTTTAATTTTCCACCTGAGGTGTGGGGTTGAGCTTCTGTTGAAGTAAATGGCTAAACTCACACGGCTGCAGCACTGAGCACTACATCATACAGAGGTAGTGGACGATAGTCACCCTGGTGTAACTCCATTGAAATTATGGGAGTTAAAACCAGGGATGAATTTCACTCTGTATACCTAAAGATTAGCATGCTGGACTGGATTCAGGACCCCTGAGTTCTAGGCTTGGTTCTGTCACTCACTCTCCATGGGACACAGTGTCCAACATTTTCAAAACTGGCCACTGCTTTTGGGTGCCTACCTTGATACACCTTAAGGGACCTAACGTTTTAGACAGTGCTGAGCACTCCACATCTCGGGGTGAAGGTCAATGGGTTCTGCAGAGAGACAGGTCCTCTGACAATCAAGCCCAAGTTGTCTCAAGTCAGGCAACTAATGGTGGTGCATCCAGAGTCAGTGGCTGCTTCTGAAAACGTGCTACAGAGCAACTCCGTGCCTCAGTTTCCTTATCTACAAAATAGGACTAATACAGTAATAGTCTACCTATTTTGTGGGGTTGTTGTCTGGGTTAATTCACAGATGAAGTACTTTGAGATCTTCAGATGAAAGGACAAAGATTTATGATGTGCTGTTCCTGTAATTTATAAAAGTAGGGTCCTGTGCTTTTTATGAATCAAGCTTTATTTGCACAGGAACAAGTGAGCACATGAATAATACATATATAGGCTCAAAGATTTCACTCATGTTTTTAATGCTTTCTTTCTATTATCTCCTTTAGATTTCCCCCTACCCTCCTCCCCCACACACATTTTACTTATTTCCCTTTCTTTCTACAGGGACAAAAGGGGGAAAAAAACCAGACTACTTATTTTGTATTTCTTTGTAATATGTAGAGGAGAACTGCAGATCAGAAAAAATAATGACACTAACTACTTTTTCTAGGATGCCATTAGAAGCATCCAGTGAAGCTAATAAAAGCCAGTTTTCAGCTTTCAGTGTGTTGTGTAAGTGAAATCTCTCAGATATGGAGAAGGCTTTCACTTTTAAAGAAACTTTCCTAGTGTCTCATTTCCTGAGGGGGGAGCTTATCTTCTCCATAGGCTCTCCCCACAAGTAATCCTGAAAATAAGAATTTAGAGATCCTTTTCAATCCTGATTCTCCCCTGCTCTCTCTCTCACACACACACGCCAGCAGAAAACAGAGCTGATTCTAGCCTGCCTGACAGTCATGTGATGTAACGTGCATTCTAGGAGTGAGTACTTTTTCCTCTGTAAAGGTTACCAAAAATAGTGAGTCTGGTTCTCCGTTCCGCCATTTCTGCCCTTGGGGAAGGACTGGAGATGTAGGGCAAAGGTGACTAAGACACTTTTGTGATCCCCATAGTCTGGGCCTACCTTGTTTCCCCTTGGGTAAGTTACAGCAGCCTTGAAGCTGCTCTAACTTATGCTCTTCTTTCCAAGGCCCTTCATGTGGCACTCCAGCCACATCCTCTCCCCGCCTTCCTCTTGGTGTGTATACCAGGGGCCAGGAGAAGGGCTGGTGGAGAAACCTTACACCAGTTCAACACTGATTATGTAGGCCCCCTGCAGAAGGGGCATTTCTTTCTCCTTTAAAGCCTCTTTAAGCTGCCTCTGTTGGGCCCCCAATAGCTTTTTCATCCCTTCAGAGAAATTGAGCTTGTCGAGCTATATTGAGGGTGGAAAAACCCTATTGTGTAAAAATGGAGGTTTGTATTGGAGAGGAAATATGATTCAAGGGAAGGAATGACTAATACATCAAAAGTCTAAGATGAGACTTGCTAAACACAGGAGTCCAGGGAAGACATTGGGTAGGAATTTGATCTTAAAGTTACAGTCCAAGCCTGCAATCCTCATGCAGGAATGGGAATTCTGCCTAGATAAGAGTCTGTGGATTGGTTGGTCCCAATGGTTTAAATACACTTTATTCAAAGCACTTCCACAAGGCTGTTTCAGCAGCCGAAGTTTAGCAGAGGTAGCTATTGCATATTGTACACCCTAGGTGTCACTCTAAGATCAACAAGGAAAACAAAAAAGACTTTCCATGCTCACTGAGAACATTCTCATCTTAGGAGGACCAAAATCCTCTTCACTGCAGAGAGCAAACTCCTCCCTGGACCATTTTATGGCAGAGGCACTGTGCCACTGATGGTCCTTAAAATCAAAAAGGCCAGATCCTCAGCTGGTGTAAATCAACAGCGCTCCATTTTAAAATCAATGGGGCTGTGCCAAGTTGCAGGAGTTGAGGATCTAGCCCACAGAATAGCAAGTTGCTGCAAAGAGATGCTTCACGAAGGGCCAGGGCTTCCTCTAAACCTTCTGCAGCAAAGATGAACAAAAACATTTCTCGCTTTTAATGAAGTTATTTGGTCTGTTATACACGATTAACTGCCTCCTCAGACGGAGATAGAGACGGGACATGCCGTGTCATTTTCTGCAGCCTTTTACTATTCAAGCTGTGTGAAAACAATCAGTGTAATTTCACACGTGGAAGAGCTTTTAATACAGAGAGCATCACCTACTAAACCATGATCTATACGGGCCTGGTTCTCTGCTGCCTTACACTTTGGGTCATTTAGAGTTGTGCAAACTGGGCTGTGAAACACAACTAGATGAGACTATTTTTTAAATCTGTAATTAGTGGACCAAACTCTGCATTGGAAAGAACAAAATAGAAGGCCAGATCCTCAGATGGCAAGCAACAGAGCTCCACGGACTTCAGATCCTCAGCTGATGTAAATCAGCCTAGCACTGGACTAACACTCTCCCGTCTTTGAATCTTTTTTAGGGTGGCACATTTAAATCTAGACACACCAATTAATGGCCAGATTACTGTTTAATTTGGTGGCTAAATTCCTCCTGATTTCAACTAGAGCAGGATGGGGTCCTGGATCAAATCCCCCAGCTCAGCATAGTGCTGCAGTGTAATGCAGGCGGTTCTATGTTTCCCTTTACTCATGGCTGGATGAAGCGGTCTCCAAGTACCATGTTCATACAGTATTTATTTCAGCATTGCAGGGAAGGGGCAAATCTGCTGAGGAGGCACATGATCAGCCTGCCTGGGCGGAGGAGCTTTTAGTTCTTTCCTTTAAGGTAGAAGAGGAAAATTCACAGGACCTGATTCACCACTCAGTTGTTCCAGCTTTTTTGCCTGTGTGCCCCCATCGGGGTAAAGCAGCAATGAACCAGATCTACAGTCAAGGAAACACTGATGAGTTACAATAAGGCAGTAGAGAGGGACATAATTAGGCAATGGAAAGTGAAGGAAGCCCCAGCATTTGAGACAATCAGCACCGTGGCTAGAGTATGTGCTGTAAGGAATAATTCTGCATTGGGTGAGGCACCACTCCTGAATTCAATTCTTGCAACTACTCCCATTGCAATCAACAAGTCTGATCTGCCCCACTCGCTTATTCTCATGTTATAAGGAGGAACATCATGGAGAACTATACAGTTGCTAGTGTAAGTTAAAGGAGAATCAACTGCAAAAAAGGAGTTGAGGATGCTCAGCACGTTAAAAGTTTGGGCACTTGATGTAGGACCAGATCCTCAGCTGATGCAAACTCTTCAAGTCACTGGAGCTATGCTGATTTACATCATTTGAGGCTCTGAGCCCCATTGCCCATATTACAGTCCTTTCTCCCATCACTGAGTAATGAGTATGAGCCTTTAATTGCTATAATTCTCTGATTCTCCTCTCCCTGTGAGAAGAGACAAAAAACAACCAAATAAGGAAATGCAGGAGACCTGGCAGACAGGTCCATTTCAGAGTCTGCTTCTGAAAGGCTGCTTCCACTCTAATTACTGCTGCTTTGGCACAATCGCTTCTCTGAGATGAAAAGTGCATTGTCTCAGTCATCATAACCTTCAAGCAGCCACAGTTCCATCCCACAAGAGCGTCCTCTGTCCTTTACTTTCCTTCATCCCTCACCTGCAGAACTAGCATTTCGGGGACCAAAAGAATGAGTTCTAAACTAATTCCAAGTCTCTAGACCAGATCCTCAGCTGGTGTAAATTTGGCCCGGAAGCAGTTAGACTTTTTCTGAATTGATTTTTAGGGAGTGGTGGAGGAGTGATGCTTTTGTTCCTTGATTATTTTTTTAAGTGCAGGGTCCATGATTTCTCTTTTGAAGAAGCATGAGGTATTTGTAGCTGTGGTGTTTTGTTGTTTTTTTAAATCTGGTATTTGCTTTTAGGTCACATCTCAAAATTCTGCTGAAGAATCTATTACTGAATCTTGTGGTTACGAGACAAAGAAGGTGCTCAGGATACAGAGCCAGATCCTCATCTGGTGTAAATCAGTGTGGCTACAAAGTTTAATGTTAGTGAACAATTTTATCCACTGCAGTCAGTAGAGTTGTGCTGACTCACAGACAAGGGTGTGGCCAGATGTGTTTAACTACCCAGTTAGGGAGAGGTTTAAGGTTCTTGCAGGATCTATGTTGAAAATCCCAACTACAAGGCTTCTGATTTTCATGTTCCAGGGTAGATTAAATTAGTTTTGCTTTTGGAGGTTCCCAATGCTGCTGCTCCCGGTAGTCCTTGAAACAAGGGCGTCATTTAAAGTAGGATCTGTTTGTGGACGCTGCCAGGAATTCCACTCTTGCTATGGACTGACACTTGATGGCAGTAGAGCTCACACCGCTGACTACAAACATAACAGATGAATCAGCACCAGTATGAACGTTCACTCAGGATGACAAACAATGTCACCTAGGTCTGTTTGCTTTATACTAGAGTTAACATCACTCAATAAGTTTTGAAGCCGGGCTCTGCGAGTATATAGGTTGTAAAATCCTGTATGAAATAATATCTGTTTATAGTTCCTTTTGCTTTCCCCTTCAAGTCTAACATTTTATTTGACGTCTAAATGGGGCTTGGAATTCTAGTGACATAGAAGGACACAGAGTTCTTGCTGTTTATATATAGGTCCAAAAGTACAATGGGCACATGGCCTCTGCCCTGATATGATCATTGACCCAATCTTGCAAACAGCCCTGTAGGGTGGACCCTCATGCCAGCATGGAGCCCTATTGATTTCAGTGGGGTGCCACACATACAGGGCAGAGTCAGGGCCATAATCATGTAAATGGTGCTATTAAATCTACAATCAAGGCCTACAACCAGTGAGGTTAATGTGAGATTTGCCATCAGCTTCAGTTCAGTGGGCACAAACCCAAGCCCTGGGTTGTATATTATGAACAAAACGGCAGTTAAAAAAATCCCCCAATGAAAGGTTACGTGCATTTTGGTGCATTGGAACATTTCTTTTAATAAGGCCACATCTTAGTGAAGTAATAAACTACGAGCTGCTTTGAGAAAACTTTAGGTTCTTGCTACTTGAAACAAACAGAGCGGTGAGATTTTTGGATAGCTCCGGAGTGCAGAGTGAACACACAGTTTTACAAGATTTATAACTGGTGCTGTAGTTCCCAATATAGGTTTGTACATTAAAAAAAAAACCAAAAAAAAAAAAAACCACACCACACCACACTCCTGGAACCAGTGAAGACCTTGCAGAACCACACCAACAAGTAATCAATAGGGATGCATCTGGTATTGAACTATCACCTGCCTAGTAAAGCAACACTAGCACTTCGGTTATGCTGGGTTAGCAGAGAAAAGAGATCCAAACGCTCTGTTTAACACTTCAGCAACTACTGCACTGAATGTGAAAAGCTGCTGTCTTCCATGACCAGCAGCTTAGAGAGATTATTAACAATGGCAAGGAACTTCATGAGCTCAATGGTATTTTTGCAAAATGGATTCAGCAGTGCCATAGCACAGTGTGTCTGATGACTATACAAAATGACTAAAAACCATAGTCGTTCTATAGAGTACTGAAAACTCCGGCTAACCCTCTTCGTATACAGCTGAACAAGGGATCCTTTTTGCTCAGTGACACTTGCAGCATCAGTACCCCTGCAAAAGTTTGCCTAAGTGGAGCAATCACTAACTAAACTGGGGGTTAAATCAGCTGCATTGGTGATACACCCTATAAAGAGCATCCCTTAGTTGGATAGACTAACTGTTTCAGACCAATGACCATTCCAGCATTATGTCAGTTTGGGGAGCATGAATTTCTGGGTAAAGGTCTCTCCAGCAATCTGTATATGGGGAGACTTAACAGAGTAGCTATAGCTACTGCACTATGCAAGTCCTGCGTAAAACCTCACTGCAGTAGAGACTGCAGCAAATGGGCTGGACATGGCCTGTTAAAGATGCAGTACATCATTTCTGCCCTTCAGACATACCTCATCCCCTTTGCTGCAATGCTGTCGACAAACAGCAAGCTTAACCCTTCGGAGCAAACTTCAACACTGAGTTGGAAAAGAAAACAGACATCATCTGACGCAATGTCTAAGCTGAAACCACTGGGACATGTAGGGGCTGGGTAGATTCAGGATTCTTTTATGTTTCAAAGCAAAATAAATAGTTTCCATAGATAAGGCCAGGAGATATTTCAGTCGGCAGCTTCTCAGCTAGGAAGTGCTTGCTGCAGAGAAGTTTGTCAGATTGCCAGCGTGGCAGTCTAGACTCCTGGATCCTTCTGATTCAAGGAGCTGGTACAATGCAGACATGACAGTGCGAGCTTCACCCAACCCACCAGTGTTTAGATTGTAAGCTTTTTGGGGACCAGGCTGTCTTCATTACTATACATGTGTACCTTTCCCACCACACTGGGGCCCTGACTGGGATCTCTCATTGCCAGAATTCTCTCCCACTGACTGATGACTTCTGAGCATTTACTGGCCCTCCACTCACAGCCCCACCGTTAGGACATGAGGGAGCATGGACAATGATTGGCAGCTCAGCTACTCTTGGCTGCCTGGTGGTTCCACAGGGAGCTGTTGCAGGCAGTGTAAGTTAGAGCAGCCCCAGGAGCCAGTCCAGAATTTGGTAGGAGCTAAGCAGGGCCAGCTCCAGGCACCGGCGCAGGAAGCAGGTGCTTGGGGCGGACAATGGAAAGGGGCGGCACGTCCGGGTCTTCGGCGGCGGGTCCCTCAGTCCCTCTCGGAGGGCAGGACCGGCTGCCGAATTGCCGCCGAAGAATGAAGCGGCGTGGTAGAGCTGCCACCAATCACGGCTTTTTTTTTTTTTTTTCCCCCTTCGCCGCTTGCGGTGGCAAAAAAGCTGTAGCCAGCCCTGTGCTAAGCCACCTTTGTCCTCCCCCTTCCTGAGAGGTGCAGCACAGAATCTGGCCTTCAGCTTTTACCTGGGTGCATTCTGGGAGAGGCCTATGGAGTTTATTAGCTGCTGAATGGGTAGCTGTGCCATGCAGACAGAACTGATACTGCCTTGATTGCAGGAACTCCCCAATAACATATCAAATTATTGCTTGAAGCAATTAAAATATATATATAAAAAAAGAGAGGTCAAAATAGGGTTGCGAACACAAGCAACAGGGACCCTTTGGGCATAAGCATGACACAAGAACATAATGGGGTGTAGGCATTATTTTGTATTCACATTGGAATCTGAACCTGTGGGTAAGGAAAAATGAATGCAAGCCCTCTATTCAGTTTCTCCATCTGTACCTTTGCCAGATGACCCAAGGATCTCATTGCAGGCAAATCCTTGTCTGTCTACTAGTTTGAGCAGGGAACTGGGATTAGGCCTTTAGGGATTTATGACTGGGGAGGGAAGAATGAAAAGGAAGCACATCTGACACTGTAGAGCATTAAACGGAGCATAAACAAGGAGGCGAGCACTTTGCATACATAGACTCTTATTTTAAAAGGCAGAGATGGAAGCCAAGCAGCAAAGTCCACATCCAGGTCGAGCTCCAAAAATCTCTCAAAGTCAGAGGATGTTTGCATGATGGTTTTTGTTCCAGCCCACTGTGGACTTAGGGATCAGAATGGATGTTTGGGGCCAGATCCTTAGCTGGTAGAAATTGGATTTTGATGGAACTTTGCTGATTTTCAACAGCTCAGGCCCCTGTTTTGATTTAGAGGGGGGAAGCAGGGGATTCCTCCAGGATCCCTGATTTTTCATCTTCCTTTATCCCTTTCTCAAAGGCTCAACATCACAGGGGCTTTCCCTCTGATGGAGAGGGTTGGACAAGCCTAGACCAGAGAAGGCTCTTTCCACCATCCATTCTGTTTCCACAATACCCCCCAACCTATGCTAGCTATGGGCACTCAGTTTGAGACCCCTTAATTTGGGGTCTGGCATAAATCCCAGAGGCTGTTAAGGCCACTATTTTCAAAGGTGGCTTCTAATTTGGGGGTAATTCCATTCCTAGGCAGCCAGCTGGAGACACCATGAGCCTGATCTTTAGAAGCACCAATCATTCAAAGCACCAATCATTCAGCACTAGCTAAGTAGAACAGGATGTAGCCCCTCCTAAAAAATCAGTGGTCAGAGCAGAGGACCTGCGAGTCTGAACTCCTGGGTTCCATTCTTGGCTCTGGGAATGTAGATTAGTGGTTACAAAAGCCCCCGGTCTCAAGTTGGGCAATCACGATCAGAGTCTACTGTTGGAAATTTTAACCTTTAGTCGTTTCCATGTCTTTAGCCAGAAATCTAGAATGTACTGTGCAGTCATCTTTTCAAGCTGCAAAATGTGATTGGCTTTCCCAGCTTGTTTAACAGGAACTCTAACTTACATCTACAATCCTTAACTAAAGTTCAGGTGCCGGGATTTGTGGTGGCACATCAACTGGAACATCTGTTAATCCCCTCTTTGCGATTAGGTGCCATGTCAAAGAAGGATGATGCACAGATGTTCTGACCAAGACCAGTGAATCTAAGGTATAGTTCATTTAAAGTGTTTTAAATCAGGCTAGCAAGAAACCCCAAAGACAGTGGCATTATAGAAAGGTTCCAGCTATCGTCACTACTTGGTCACAGACAAAAATTTTTGTCTGCCATAACTTTTACTGGTAATTTATTGTAGATTCTGTACACCATCCCCCCAGCTTCTGATATGCAAAGGGCATTTTCTCACTTATGGTCATCAAAAATGCAGACAAATTGCATGGTATTACATTATTGGATTGAAAGTGTTCAGGTATAGATTAACTAATGATAAAGAGAGGAGACAGGTCTGTAGTGCACAGAATCCATGGAATATATTGGAGGACTGGTAACAGAAGGGGATAATCTGAAGTAGGGGGCAAAACACTGCCCCCTTTCTTGAGTGGAGAGGGTCCTGTGGCAGGGGAGCTATTGGGATTCTGCCGCACAAGGGGAGAAGTAGGATTTATGGAGGCCATGCAGGGGTAAGCACACATGGTACAGAGCCCAGCTCCATGGGGGAGGTGTAGGAGCAGGAGCATTCCCTGCTTCATGGATCTTCCTGTCTTTCCCTCTCCACCTAGTGGCTTCTGTATGTTTTCACTGCAGAGGTGCAAATGTAGCACAGATATACCTAGCCATGCCATCTTTAATCTAGTTAGTAGGGGTAACTATAGAGCAAAGATGGGGCAATGTGAGCTTGTACAAGTCCATCAGGGATCCTGGTATATACTCTGGTCCCTGCTACCGCACCCTACCTGTGCTACCTAGATGAAAGCTAGCATGGGTATGCCTACCTATGCAAGGATCACATCTTCCCCTTGCAATGTAGGCATGTCCTTAGAAGTGCCATTAGGCTGGAGTAGGGTATGCCTCCTAGGAGAGAGGGTTCTTTTCTCTCATGAAGAACCCAAGTCAAGTTACTTGGTACAGATGGGGAAAAAACTGACAAACCTTGGGGCTAAGTGACTTGCCCAAGGCTCCAGAGGAAGTCTGAGTCAGAGCTTGGCATACAACTCAGGAGTACATGGTTGCTAGTTGTCCACTCAAACACTCCAAACCCTGCAATCACTCCAGCCTGGTACATGAGCAACACCCTGATTGGCTGAGCCATTGACATAAGCTGGAGAGAAGAGGAGGTTATTTTCAGTAAATTAAAGTTTTTGGCTTGCCGATATATTTTAGATACTTAAGGACAATCAACTTGCTGTTATCTACCCCTGCACAAGTATGTCATGTTTTGCTGTCATTGTTCATTGCTATAAGCCTCACAGACACTGACTGTTCTGCACCGATATTCAAAAGCAGGTTAGATAAGGTGATCTTGGGAAAGATACCTGGGTAAATCTTGTTAGCATCTATTCATACAAAACATCCATTTACTCACCAAGCAATAAGCAAGCAGGTAAGATTTGATCATAGTAACTGATTCTTCAAAATTTGATTCTAGAGACGGATACTAGGACTCAAGTAAAGTTTCCTAGCCTCATTCCTGCTGCCATTTGACATCTCAGAGGTATTAAAAAAAGCTTATCAAATATATAGGAACAAATACTGTAAGTATTAACTGTGGAGAAGTACGTGTGAAACTCCCCCACATGCACCGATCAACAAGTATTGGAACAATATACTGAACAGAAAACATTTCAAACAGAATTACCAGTTATTTAAATATCCATGGGGCTACCCATGACTAACAACATATCTTGGTTTATAAGCCTTCACACCGTTGGCCTGATTTTCCAGTCACTCAGGGCCAGATCTTGTGCTGTTGGAATCAATGGCAAAGCTCCCATTGACTTCAGTGAAGCAGGTTGTTGTGATGACCTGATTCAAAGCCCACTGAAAGTCAATGAAAAGACTCCCAGTCTCTTCAGATGAAGACTTGTACCAAGAGAAACTCCACCGAAGTCCATGGAGTTAAACCAATGTGAGTGAGACCAGAATCGGAAACCGAATCTGTTTCTGATTCGGACACATTCCTTTTTGGTTTGGGTGAATTGCAACGAGGGAGGCAGTGCTGTCTAGTGAATAGGACACAGATGGGCCTCAAGACACCTGGCTTCTTATTCTGACTACCACCAAATTGCTGTGTGATCTTGGGAAAAATCTACTTCCCTGCTTTCTGTATCTCGTCACTTTAGACCAGGGGTAGGCAACCTATGGCACGTGTGCCGAAGGCGGCACGTGAGCTGATTTTCAGTGGCACTCACACTGCCTGGGTCCTGGCCACCGGTCCGGGGGGCTCTGCATTTTAATTTAATTTTAAATGAAGCTTCTTAAACATTTTTAAAACCTTATATACTTTACATACAATAGTTTAGTTATATATTATAGACTTTATAGAAAGACACCTTCTAAAAACATTAAAATGTATTACTGGCACGCAAAACCTTAAATCAGAGTGAATAAATGAAGACTCGGCACAACACTTCTGAAAGGTTGCCGACCCCTGCTTTAGACGGTAAGCTCTTTGGGGCATGGACTGATTATGTGTTTGTACAGCACCTACCACAATAGGGCCCTAATATCAGTTGGGACTTGTAGGCAGTATTATAATGCCCACATTATAAAGATATTCCATCTAAAGTAACAAGTACCCCTGTGTAAATGCAGCAAGAGGAAATAGCTCGTTTATGAAACATCAAGAGAACCACTATTTACTAAATTGCCCATTTCCGTGACGATTGTATTGAATCACTATTGCCTGCACTATAGCTTCTTCAGGAGAGGAACTAGGAGAAAGAATGAGAGTTAATTGCTTTGCTAGCGTATTCAAGCTCGGCCCAGTGAAATTAATCAAGAATGGGTAGCAGAGGCTTCAGATGCCTAGTTCCTTTCACTTACACAGGGGACGGAATAGTGAGGCGATCTCTTAGGCCATGTTTACTCTTACAAGCTTACAGTGGCACCGATACAGCTGTGCCACTGTCAGAGCGCTCGTGGAGCCGGGTTATGCCACCTCCCATTGACATCATGAAACCAGCTCAATGACGCTCTCCCGCCGACACAGCACCGTGCACATGAGCACTTATGCCAGCAAAACCTATGTCACTTGGAGGGTATTTTCACACCCCTGAGCGACAAAAGTTTTGCCAACGCAAGTGCTAGTGTAGACACGGCCGAGCGTCCCGCTATAGAAATGAGCCGTTAAACAATTGCATCCTAGTGAGAGACTGAATGGGCAGACTGTTTTAATCCAGGACACGTGAGTGCCAGAGGGCTAGTGTTTTATTTTTAAAATCACATTTGGGCTCAAGAGTACAGTTTGCAGCCACATCTGCTGAACCCAGAGTAACAGTTGCTCTTACAATATGACCTGATGACGTTTGGAAGCCAGCCCGTTGATTAGTTGCAAGACATCTAAATTTTCTGTCGTAATTTTCATTCATTCATTTGTTTGCCCTGAGCAGGACTGCTAATCAATGAGCACACTCTGAGGCAGGCAGAAATAATGTAATAGAAGAAAAAAAAGCTTTCTGGGCAAACACACTGCTAATCAGATTGGGCTCAGTGACTAATCAGCATGGATTTCCATATTAAATGCAATTGCAAGTTTAGAAAGATTGTAGATAATGAATGATTAGAGAGCCTCTCTTTACTGCTATTGTTTATTTATTGTAGGGTAGCTCCCAAGAGTTCCAGTCACGGACCAAAATTGTGCTAGGCACTGAATGTTTCTTTCAAATAAATATGCAGAGAAGGGTCGTCCAAATAAAATTCTATATTGGGATGGTGGTGTACATCTGTGTCACAGTAAACAAAGCTTCCGTTTTCTTCAGAGAAACAGGATACTCAAGTAATTGCAGCAGGGGCCTAGAAATCAGGACCCCTGTGTTCTCTTGAGGCTGGGTGGAGAGTGGGGTCCAGTAGTTAGAGCAGGTGGGACAGGGAATCAGGGCCCCTAAATTCTATCGCCACGTCTGGGAGGGAATAGTAGCTAGTAGTTGGAGCAAGGAACTGAAAGTCAGCATGTCTGGGTTCTATTCCTTAGTATCATTGTGATGTGCCTCGGTTTACCTATCTGTAAAATAGGGATAGTGGTCTGTACACACCCAAAGTTTAGTGTGAAGTTATATTGTTATTGCTGGCTTTGCATATTCTGAAGAAACAGCAGCAGTGATAGCTAGATACTACAGCAGTGGCTGCTTTCAAAATACCAAAGATAAGGTGTTATTGGGCCTGATGCTGCTTTTATTTAAATGAATAGCAAAGTTACCACTGGCTTCAGTGGGAGCAGGATTAGGCTCACCACATGTGGTCTGACTTCATAGCAGGATACTTTGTAGCATGAACAGCTAAAGAGAAAGAATCATGCAGTCAGACATCTATGGCACAATAGCCCTGTATCATCTCTCTCTCTCTCTCCCCCCTCCCCCATCCCAATGCTAGTCTGCTGGTCTGTGTGAACAAAGGATAACAGTGCCTGACTACTCCTTTGTTTGCAATTTACATTGTACTGAGGACATGACTGAGGGTAGCATATGGCATTAGGTAATGGCCAGATATCCATCATCTCCTTATAAGGAGAGGATTTAATAGAGATGGTGTCTATACCCTTGCCTCAATTGAATTTAAAAAGTGTTGCCACAGCTGTGCATATCAGAGAAGCTACAAGATTTACTTTTATGACAAACTGGTAACCGACCTAGCAAGTATACCAGCATAGAGATACACAGACGTTGGAGTCAGTTGTGAAAAAACTCAGCAGTATGCACAACTAGCACCATTTATCCAGGCATTAAAAGACAGATACATAACAAAATATGTCATACAGGCAGTGTAACTATTAGGCCAGTGCTAGTCTGGTTCCTTTTGTGACCAGGAAGCCTCCACCTCAGAAGGTAGGATAGTCTAGTAGTTAAGCTGTGAGGCTAAGATTGGGGAGACAGTAGGGAACTGACCACTCCCACAGACACCTTGAGGTAGTCACTTAGGGCCAGATCCACAAAGGTATTTAGGTGCCTAGAGATGCAGATACCCAGAGAGATTTACAAAAGCACCTAAGCAGGTTACGTGCTTAGCTCTCTTTGAAAGCCAAAGGGAGGGAGGGGCTTCACTCACTAAACTCACCTGGCATGGATAGGTACCTCAGCACCTTTGTAAATCTGACCTAAGCCTCTCTGTGACCCAGTTCCCCCCCCCCCCCCCCCCCCCCCCCCCCCCCCCCCCCCCCCCCCNTACCTCACAGGGCTGTTGTGAGGATAACAACATTACTTGTGCAGTGCTCAGATACTACAGCAGTGGTGGCCATAGGAGAAGCGGAGGCAAATTTTCTTGTTAATGTACAGTCTCATCATTATCACCAGAACACTTGTTATGCTTCTTCAGTTTCACCAGGTTTACACAAGTATAATCAGGAGAATAGGGTGCTTTTCAGCCAATAACTAATCACTCTGATCTACTACAGCCATTTCCCTCTCACTACAATCTGGTCTGAATTTTAATATACAAGGTATCTCCCGAGGTGGGCAGCCTATCCTCATAATGACTGTGGTAACTAACTCCGCTCCCTGCTGATGCATCTTTTTCACACTCCATGCTACCAAGGCCTAAAAGTGAAACTGCAGGCTCATGCCTTTCCCTTAATGAAAGCCTTCAGGAGACGGCATAAATAATTCACAGCAGGTTCCCAGGAAAAGCAGCAAATCTGCAACACAATTCCCTTTTCTCTGTAGTTTGCTTAGATGTAGGGTTAGCAAACAAAGTAGTAAATAAATAAAACCCCACCAACCAACTACAAACAACGCAGCAGCTTCCATGCATCGGCTCCTGGAGAAGATGAGCTAATTGCTGGAAGGGTCTGATTGTGAAAGATTTAGGGGGGAACATTTCTCAAAGGCCCCCTCAGCTCCTGCTGCTTTGAAGGGTTCAAAGCAGAGCAATGGAGGATGAATTGGGTGAAATAACCACACAAACATCAGCTTTGTGTGTGTTAATGGGTTGCTATGACAGGCACATTTTCTAGCTGACTTATGAGTTGTAGCATAAGGTACCATTTTAGCTGTTTAAACCAATGGTAACCGGTACCCACCCTAACTCCTCACCTCACAGCTCTTACCCCCCACCAGTCCCATAGGCTCACCTGGTAACGCCTCCTTCCCTCCCAAGCGATACTGCTCCAGAGACCCCTCTCCACCAGCCATCTGCTCCTTCTCATTATCCCCTGCCTTCCTTACTCTGATATAGCAGAGATGTGTGACAGCAGCTAGTCCAACGTGGCCGGTGTTGGTACCACTCGACCTTCCCTTAGTCCACACCCCCAGGAGGAGAGTGATTCACGAGCCGGAGCACCCTCTCCTGGCTGGGCACAGCGCTTAAGGACCTTCCTCTCAGCTGCCTCCCTTCTGACAGCCAGTCAGGCCCTGTGGTGGTCTGGTTCTTCTGGTGACTCAGCCCTCCGGTCAGGTCACATACCATCTCGCCCAATCCACGGTACCAACGTCCCAAGGGCATTCAGCACCACCCTGGACATCAGTAGGATATCTTCCACCTCTCCTGGGCTCCTCTTCAATCCCTCTCTTCTGTCAGAGTAAGGAGGTTCCTGGCTTCTCCCCAGCAGAACTCAAACACCCCCAAAACGAAGCTAAAGATAACTTAAGCTACTTCTGCCTGCCCCAGGCAGGAACTTTTAGTCCCCCTGGGCTCTCCTCATACCTATGGTCTTCTTCCTTAACACTAATGCATAGAGCTACCTCTCTGCAGCCTCACCCCTACTTCAGGACCCACTAGAAGGCTAGCTCCAGTCCTATAGTTTCTTCATAGTTCCTTCCCCAGGAAGAGAGAGAGCCCTAGACCCTTTCCCTCCGGGTCTCTCCCCTCTCTGCCCCAAGTTCCTCCCCAGCTGTGTCTGATAATGAATTGTACCCAACACATCCTCCTAGAGAAGAGCTGGCCCTAAGGATGAAACTGTGTAACCCCTGTTCAGGGGTGCCTGATCTACAGAGGCCATGAGTCTGCTATTATGCCCAACAGGGGATTAAATCTGTTAGCTCAAGTTGTGTGCTCTTAGCTCCATGGGGTCAATCCTAAATGGTGGCCGTTATACTTCTCCTAAGAAACAGGGTGCATTGAAAACCCTTTAGAGGTCTGGCTGTGGACATTGCTAAGGAGTCAGTGGTGTTTAGCATCCTACAGAACAGGGCACCAACCTCTTCTACTGCAGCATGTGCACTTTGCCAAGGCTTTGATACACAACTTCCTTTTCTGTAAGGCAGCTGCATTCTGTCCCTTGGATCCACTGAAATTCACCACAAACTCCCCCATTTGCAACCTGCAAAATGCTTTAGCACACATAACACCTGGGATCCATTCTCAATTCAAAACCACCACTGACATGAGGGAGAGCAGGAATGACTCCCTAGAGTTACCTCATACAGAAGGAGTGTTGTAATTAAACCCGGCAGACCCAAACACCCACAATGAATCATTTTCAAACATAATCACGGTTGAGTGGGGCTCTGGTGTATGGGTTGCAATGACAGAGGGTGAGGAGTTGAGTGTTTTGCAAGCTCAAGTAACCCAGCATAAATCTAAACACAAGTTAAATTTCATTTAACTCTGGGTGTCTCTCTGCTGAACATCTTATTATGGCAAGCCAGATAGCAGATTTTATGATTCTGCCTGAGAGCAGAAAGCAGGGTGAATTGCACCTCAGGTGGGTTTTATCTCCTCTTTCCTGTCCAAGTATGAAAATGGATGTCTGGGGGACTGGAAATGTAAGTGAAGCTCCTTTTTTATTTTTGAAAGGAAAGATAAATACAGCACTCTGGAAATAACCCTGGATTTTGGAAAAAGTCGTCAGTTACTGGTCTGACTCTCCTCCCACAGCTGCGGAAGGGAAGAAGTCAGTGGAGTCCTTTCCATTGACTTGTATCTTTCTTAGGTGGTTATCTGGCCTTCATTTCATCACCCCACCGCCCCTTCCGGGTGCCATTATCCCCATTTTACTGATGGCAAGGCACAGAGGTTATGTCTACACGGTAGTTAGACACACGGTTTAATTGCTGGGTAGATGTTCAGACTTGGGCTGCGGCCCAATCTCTGGAACCCTCCCACCTCGCAGAGTCACACAGCCTGGGCCAAACTTCTACACCTCAATTAAACAGCCCCGGGAGCCCAAGTCAGCTGGCAAGGGCCAGCCGTGGGTTTTTAGTTGCAGTGTAGAAGCTAAGGGCTAGTCTACATGGGGAAAAAGCTCTCAATAGCTGGTGCACACTAGCCTGTGTGTTCATTAACTTAATGCATTTTGGAAGTGCATTTAGCTAAACCGCCTGAGGGTGCTGAAAGTGTCCACATGGTGAGTTAATGCAGAGTAGCTAGTGCGCTTTCAGTTCACACCCTCGCTTACTAAGCACTAACTTCCTTGTGTAGACAAGACCCCATTGCAATGGGAATTAATTCAGACCGTCATCTTTTCTAGATAGATCTTAAAGAACATAAAACTCATTGGGAGTGGGAAGCTACCAGAGAAGGTAAGAGCCATTAAAAATCTCATGGGGGTAGGAACACATTAGAAATATACAGCTTTCATATCTATACACATAAGTGAAAGCGACAGACAGACACCACATGAGAAGGAATTTGATAGATCTGTGTCATCTCTATAACATGATTTGAGCTGGTCCAAAAATATAAAGGGGGGATTTCATGACAATTTAATATGTTTCCTCCTTTCCCTCCCAAAAATGTCATTAAACTTTGAAAAGTTTCAACCAGCATGAGTCATAAGGACCTTAGTCCGTGTTGTCAGAAAGCGGCTACGTGCTTGGGCTACGAAGTCACGTGATTTATCTTAATTGATCTTGTATTGAAACATTATGGGCCAGATCCTCAGCTGACAAATGGAAGTAGTGCTGTTTACGTCAATGCAGCTGTATCCACCTACACCAGATGAGAATCTGTCCCAAGATCTTTAAAGGAAATTACCTTGAGGGGCTTTCCTGGCTCCTGAATGAAGGGGGCTAGCATAACAATACCAAGGCAGCAGAATCCAAAGTAAGCGAGATATTTCAATCCATTAAATGTAATCATGTGAGGTTCCATCCTCTGAAATCTCTATGACCCACCTCAGCCAAGGTGCAAGGAGCACACATGGGAGATAAAAGAATCAGTTGCTCAAGATTTCATGAAAGCATCATGCTTCATTATGGACACTCCTACAGCGCTTACATGCAAGATCCTTATCTCCTTCATGTGAGATTCTTGCATTTCTCTACAAACGGGGACATAAGGCCAGATCTCCAAATCCGTGTAGCGTCCCTGAAGTCATTTACATCATCTGAGGATCTGGCCCATAAATAATCACCAAACCTGCAAAGAACCATAGCATTAAGGACCGGACCCTGCCTTCCCCTACCTGGGACATTTTGCAAACCTTGCAAAAGCTGCTGCTGCATTTAGACCCCAAGGGGCTGCAGCTGATTATACAAGCTACAGTCATTTATTTTCCTTTATCTTACATTTCTTCCAATGGGACTTTTCCTTCCCATTATTTTTGAGTGTGTGAGGAAAACAGGATCACGGCCTGGGTTAAGCAATTTTTTTTTCGACATGCCTTTGATCCAGCATTTAGGAACAGAAAAACTCACTGTACTAAGTCTTAGAACAGACTGTTCTGCATGTGCACCTTCCGCTCTGAAATACAAATGTTACTTAAGGATACGTCTTGGGCTCAGCAACCTTGGAGTTTCAGAGCATTTGATGGATGGCAGAACATTAGCAAACACAGATTCCTCAACTCATAGCCTAAAAAAAGATAAGTTTTACACAGCGTTGTTGTAGCCGTGTTGGTCCCAGGATATTAGCGAGACAAGGTGGGTGAGGTACTACATTTTATTGGACCAACTTCTTTTCATAGAATATCAGGGTTGGAAGGGACCTCAAGAGATCATCTAGTCCAACCCCCTGCTCAAAGCAGGACCAATCCCCAGACAGATTTTTGCCCAGATCCCTAAATGGTCCCCTCAAGGATTGAACTCACAACCCTGGGTTTAGTAGGCCAATGCTCAAACCACTGAGCTGTCTTGAGAGAGACAAGTTTCTCAGCTCAAAAGCTTGTCTCTCTCACCCACCAGTAATAAGTCCTGACATCTCATGTGCTTTGCTAAAGGAATACATAAAATGGGAAAACAGAAATAAATGAAACTGCTAAAGGAAGGGAGAGCTGTTCTGTGAAAATTAAGGCAAGCAATCGCTGTAACATGCAAATCCTCTGAAGGCTCCCTCCGTTCATGAAGCACACAAACACTTGAGCTATGCCAGCTCTGGTTTTGCTGTGTATAGGTTTTGTGGGGGAGAGAAGAGCATACTGCATGAGAGACTCTCACGGGTATTTACTGGTCCTATCTTCCAGTCTCCTGCTCTTTAGTGGATCTCACATCATACTCCCTCCCAAATCTGGAAGTTCAACCCAGGAGTCCTCACTTCTTCTATCCCCTAGGCACAGCCTAAAGGCTGTTTTAACTTATGCCAAGATGGTGTGGCCAAAAATGGACCAGCATAGCTCGTGGGCATTCTGGCCATACCCGCTTCCTTCCAGCCATGTTCCTTTTCCTCCAGCAGGCCTACGTGGGCTTTACATCAGTGGAGATTCCCCCTTATACTGAGCTAATCCTCCCACAGTTGGTTGAACCTCATTTAGGGGCAGAATATACCAGTACTGTACAGTGGTCAAGGAGGATCTGGCTCAGGATCTATATGAATTGATATATGCTCTGCATTGGGAAGAAATATATGTGCCTAACCTATTCATAGAACACGCGCTGCATTGACAAGAATATGCAGTGAATCATACTGATCATATGTTATACACATGATGCAATCCTCTACTCACTAGAGAGGATGGGGCACCCATAGGGAAAAGAAATCAGACCACAACAGGACACTACTAGTCATTACAGGGATCACATGGTATATGCTCATTCCTATTATGCATAGGACAGCAAGTCCAATTCTGTCCCTCGTTGGGAAAATTGTTCCTTTGATGGGGATGGTTTATGTACCCAGTGCAGTGGCTGGCAGAGATAAAAGTTACGTTTTGCTCGATAATCTTTGCAGATAAGCAAGTTATTGCTATGGCTGCTTTTGGTCAATAGTTTATTGTTGATTAGCCCTTGCAATAAAGATGCAGTTTGTTAAAAAAGCTTGAGCAACCACCAAATTCCTATGGCAAGGTTAATCAATCAAATTAATCAAGGTTAATTTGCATAAGAGACTATACAAGGAAGTCCTCACCCCAGTCTCATGTCTCCCATTGACATTGATGTCAAAACCCCCTGTGGCAGGTCTGGCACCTTACTGCCCCTTTGGGGCAGGGGGGAAAATGGGGTGTAGGAACCTCGCCACTCCCAAGTTCGTATGCTCGCCTCTCTGTGGGCGGCCCGATGCAGCCTAATGCCCTCCCTCCACGCAATCACCCCTTAGTCAGGTTAGTGTTCCCCAATGGCCGGAGTCCATATAAATCGCTCCCAGTGTCAGAGCGGTGCGGCCCAGTGGCCAGAGCCCATATAATCCCCCTCACAAGCAGGGTAGTGTGGCCTAGCAGCCAGAGTCCATGTGGCTCACCTCAAGCACCAGGGCAGTGTGGCCCAACAGCCATATAATCACCCCTCTCAGGCACGGTAATGCGGCCTAGCAACCGGAGTCCGTATGATTCCCGTGTGGGGGAGTGGGGAGGTGGCTGGGGGCGAGGGGGACCCAAGCCCACCCTCTCCACCAGGTCCCGACCGAGGGCCCTGCTAGTGGCAAGTTCCCCTTGCCACCTGCTCGGCGGGGATCCGCCCAAAACACGCCGAGCCTCTGTGCTGCTCTAATGCCATTTTCCTCTAGAGTTCCCCTGGGTCACTTCCTACCATAACCTCCAGGTCCTCCATGTCAAGGGATCCTCCAGTCTGTTCCCCTGCTGTGACGTGCTCCGTCGGGGCATGTCCCGCTTGGCTGGCTTCCAGATCCTGGAGCGCAGGTTGTTCCTCCTAGGGAGCCTCCTTCCCCTCTGGCAGACCGCCCAGACTGAGCAGCTCTGCAGGCTTTTATACCTGTTCTCTAGTTGGAGCATGCCCAGCAGAGCCTCAGGGGCGTGGCTTCCTCTGCTAGGAAGGAAGGGTTAACCCCTGCAGTACCACTGCGGGGCCACTCCACCCCGTCACACCCCCATTGACTTCCATGGGAGCAAAACTATGCACCTATTTTCAGAAGGCCTGAAAAATGATGGGTTTCAATCTAAAGCATGGGGTATAGAACTCACAAGACCCAGTTTCAGTTCTTGGTTCCCCCATAGACTTTCGGTGTCACCTTGCACCATTCAGGCCAGGTTTTTCTAAGTGCTCAGCAAACACAGCTGGGGCCTGATTTTCCAAAGAACTCAGCTCCCATTTAGGCACCTAAATAAGAGCCAAATTTTGAAACAGAGCCCAGCATTTTGGGTGCACATTGGATGCTGACTCTTTTGAAAATCTGTCCATAAGTGTCCCAGTCGGGGCTTGCTGAGAGGCACTGGGCTCTTTTGACACTCTGCCCTTACTTAGGAGCTTAAATGGGAATTAAGCTCTTGAAAATCTGGCCCTGATTGTGGGTGCTGAGCACTTGAGCATCTGGCCCATAATCTCTCTGTGCCTCAGTTCCCCATCTGTGAAATGGGAACAATGCTTCTCTACAGCACAGGGGTGTTGGGAGGATAACTTCATTAATACTTGTGAGGTGGCCAGATACTGTGTTGATGAGGGTGATATAAACAGATAGAAAAGCTTTTAGAAAACATTGGTTGTGCAGGTTACAAGTTACCCAACTGCAGTTTAGGTGGGACAATACTAGAGGACTATAATTGTAACAGTAATATTTGTTATGTGCTTTGAGATCTCCTGATGAAAGGCTCCAGACAAGGACAATGTTTTATTACTGTTTTATTCAAGCGAAGGAGCCACATGCTAAAATGAAATACTAGGACAGAGTCCTTGCGGTCTTTTCTTTCAGTTTTGACTCTATTTCTTTGATAAATTACTATACTTAAAAAGAGCCAAGGCCTTAATGCTCCATTTGCAGCAAGACAAAGTGCATTGGAAATGATCTGCCCATTAGCGAATAGAAAAGATTCACAGACATTCGCTCCAAATGTTCTAATGCAGTTTACTGTGCTCAGATAGCTTAATGATAGAGTGGGAGGGACAGATAGATAAACGGATAGGGCGAAATCCTGCAAAGTCTTGTTCGTCCCTGGAAAGACTATTCCTTGAGTAATCCCTGTAAGGACTATTCCCACAAAGACATGATCGATAGCTGCTATACACAGGAAGACTGATAGATACTTATAAACACTGCAGAACTTGGCTAAAATGAATCCCCCGTTCTGGGTACTGATAAAAACTGTCTTCCCAAAAGGAAAATGATGCATTCATTATTTAACACCTGCATAGTCAGAAAGGAATCAAACTAAACATGGGTTGAGCTAAAAAGAAATCTACAAAAGGAGGCATGAAAGGCCCAGTGTATAGGCAAGGAGTTTCTTTAAAATATGCTGAGGAAATGGGAGTTTTTACCCACCGGGACATGTCTTACCAATGTTTCATCTGAGACCAGATTTTCAAAAGGGGTCAGAGCCAAATTTTCAAGCACCCAGAACCAATTTCCAAAAGACGCAGAAAATTCTCATTGTGACACTTATGGGCAGATTCTCAAAAAATCCCAGCAGCCGATGTGCTGAGTACTTTCAAAAATCTGGACAATTAGTTAGCTGGCTAAAGGAGAGCTGAACTCTGCTGAAAAGCTGGCCCTGATTATAGGGGCTGAGCAGTTTTAAAAATTCTGTCTCATAGTCTGGTAACCTGTCTCCAAGGGTGACACTATTAGTAGTAGTAGTAACAATAGTAGATTATAGTAATAATGCCCAGAGGTCAGAATCAGAAATCAGGGCACCATTGGACTATAAGTCCCTGCCCCAAGAAGCTCCCAACACCAGCATAGTATTGTCTTGATGCATCTGAATATTTTACTTTAGTGAAACAAGATTATCACTTGTCTAACCAATAATGGTCCTTTGAGCTGTTGAAAATCTCTGAAATAAGGAGATCATGAGATTGGATTTGATCAGTTCACTCTACAATTAAAAAAACCCACTCAAAGCATTTAATTCTTTTCCTGGAATTTCATAGTTAATTATGGTGATGGCAAAAGGCACCTCCCTGACACAAATGCGATCACCCCGCTGCATTTCAATTCTCAGTTCCAAAGAATGGGGGTACTAGAGATTTTCAAAGAAAAGCGGGAGAATTTTTTTTTTAATATGAGCAAAACAATGTGTTTTTCCCCAGCATCATTCTCAGAAACGCAAGAACGATTTTGCTGAAATTTTCCAAAATAAATACACAAATACATTCAAACCTTAGACAAACAACTGGCGTGTAAAATTTCAGCCTGAGTGATTAAAAAATTGGCAACGTTATCAACAATTGAAAACCAGGTTTCATAAGGGGAAGGGTCGGGCAACGTTAAAAATAGGGGATGCTACCAGCCCTGTCTGTAATAAAATATGGAAGGTACAGCTATAAGATAGTAAATAATGGAGATGTAAGATATATATAAGGCAATGAATGATCCACTCACAGTAAAAAATGCTCTAATCGTGCTTGGATTTTGGGGAGAATAGGGACTAGTGTGTCATATAAATAACTTTCTTCCATTCAGATCTGTTATCACAGATATAAACATGCCATTAACATTCTGAAAGGACAAACAAGAACAAAAAGCTGGTGGAACTTTTTTCCCCTGCTGGAACTCCCCCTGCTCCCCGATCATCCATCAATATTTATGCGGTAACTGTTTCCACCCCAAACCTCCCTCTCATGAAACTGACACAATCCTGCATTTAGATTCTTGTATCACTTTCTCTTCTCCCCAGGAACATCTCTCCAAAGCTGTGTGTTGCGTGCAATGCATAACTTTATTGAGATGTCTCTGCAGCAATCCCTAAAGAGGGAGAGGTTGTGTGGCAGCCTTAGTACAGAACAGAGGGTTTTAATGCTGCCTATTCCTGCACAAACAAGAAATCAGGTTTCTCCCCCCTCCCAACCTTTCTTCCAAGATCTGCCTGCCTGAAGCTGCATGATCACTGCTGATTAAGTGCCCAGGAGGTCTTCTTTAATGGAGAAAATTGCTGCAGCACATACTGGATTCATCAGCTATTACTGCTGCTCCCTAGAGGAACAGAAAGATCTATTACCAAAGGGGGAACAGATTCAGCATCTCCTCATGGTGGCTACTGCAATAATTTCTTTTCAGGCAAAGGCTGCTTCAGCTGGCACCCAGCAGAGGAGAGCGAGAAAGCTGGGGGCGGGGAGAAAGGGAGCTGAGCTGTTTCCATCAGCCTCAGTGTTGGAGGGGAGGAAGGGCTGGGGAGCTCAAAGGGAGGAGCTGATGCTGCAGAAGTGACTCAGTATCATTCTGCGGCAAAGAGGGAGCATCCTAGGACACCACCGACTTTCCCTGACTGAGTCTGCACAAGCCGCTGCCTCATCTCCACCTACTGAGAGCTGGAGGAGAGACACTGATGCCTACCCCCCACCCCCTGCCATGCCCTAGTACTTATTGGGAGCCCCAGAGGACTGGACGCACTCTCCCCTGCCACTACCCAGCCACAGCACAAGAGAGGCTGCCACATTCCCCTTCCCCAGCCATTACTCACTGAGACCACCAAAGGAGCCACCACATCCCACCAGGGCCAGATGAATGCAGGGGCTCTAAGGGCTGTAGCCTGGGCCCTCATATTTTGAGGGCCCCCCAAACATATATCCCATACTCAGGCCCTTAGGTAATTAGCATCACTATGTGCATGACTTCCAGTTATGTGCCAAAATTAAAAGGCTTTTGTTTGTTTTAACTGCCATCCAGCTTTACGATGGGTCTCTCACATTTAAAACCGGGAACGGGGACAGCTAAGGTAAATTATGGCATCGGCCATGGGCGGCAGTAAAAGAGCCAGGGGAGGGAACTGAAGATGCACAGAGGGGCCTCCGGAACTATAACAGCTGCAGACCCCCATCAAACTTAATCCAGCCCTGGCCCCCTGAAAGCACACGCCCCCATGCCGGGTTACTACCCAGGGATACCACTACACTCCCCCAGCTACTAACAACTGAGCACTGCAGAAAAACTAGCCTGTCCTACCCTCACATACCCAGCTCCTACTCACTGAGAGAAGCAGAGAAGAAGACTCCAGGGCTCCCAAGAAGTGAGGACCACAGTGGGAAGGCCAGGGCAGCAGCCTGCACCCCTGACACACGCTGGTGAGATGCCAGCGGGACTACTCTGACACACGCTGGTGAACTCTGACACCAAGCGTGGTATAAGAACATTTATAGACTAAAATGTAAGCGCTCACCAATGAAGGGATGCCCAGTGGGGGCCCCGTCAATGGATAGATTCAAACCAGTCCCTCCAGAAGTAAGGTGCATTTTAGGGGGCTTGTGTGGGGAAAGGGATCGTCATCTCTTTAGAGAGCAGCCCAGTGTGGGCCAGGAGGAACTTTGCAGACAACTGCATGTCCCACAGGGCTTTACAATGTGACTAGGCCAGTAACAGACGGTGTGCTTGATCCTGCATGGTGCTGAGGGCCCTCCACTCCCATTGCCGGAGCAGACCCAGTTTCTTCAACCCTTACTCACGGGACTAACACTTACTTGATTTCAACAGGGCTGCTCATACCAGCTAGCACTGCTCAGCATAAGAGTTGCAGAACTGGGCCAAAAGGAAGCTAAGGAGAAGGGGTACAAGATTTGTATAAGGTCCCCCTGTTTGTTCCTTACCCCTTCACCTATTTCCTGCGATGTCTGGTTTGACCCCCCGCCTGTTACATTTTTCCATCCTCTCTCTATTTCTCTTGCTGGTTTTGTGGTTTTTAACCCTTGCCTCTCCTCTCTTTTTTAAATGACTTTATTTGCACAGTCCCCACTCTCCTCCCCATCCTCAGGGTATCTCAAGGAATCAGATGGCCCGGTGTCACTGGGCACAAGAGATGGGGAGGCTGGCAATCCTGGGGCAGAGGCACCGTTTGGGCCAAAAGCCCTTAAAGTGGAAGCCAAATCCCTCATCTCTTGGATAAAACCCGTTCTAAGGGGGAAACGTCTCTGGATGAGCTTTGGTACCACAAGGGGAATTTTGCTCCTTGGGGCAGGTGAGAAAGGCGTCGAGACCCCAAGTCCACAAGCCCCGTGCAAAGGAACAGGGTTGGTATTGAATGGTAACAGGGCAGGCTTGCTGTCTCCCACTCCCTTCTCCCTTGCAGCAGCTGGGCTCCTGGCCAGGGGCAGCCTGGGACACAGTCGCTCCTCCTCTATGCGGACCTCTCCTCCTCCCTCCCCCCCCCCTTTTCCTTTGGAAGTTGGTGCAGTGTTGAACTTTTGCCAGCAACTGGTCTCGTTGCAGCAGCAAGCAGCAGCAGCTTCAGACGGGGAGGAGGGCACAGGAGGGTTGAGTGATGCTTCCCCACTCCCCCCTAAGTCCTGTCCCGGGGGCAGCTGCTCAATCCTCACCTCCTGACCAACCCCCCCCCCCCCCCCCCNAACTTCTTTTCATAGAATATCAGGGTTGGAAGGGACCTCAAGAGATCATCTAGTCCAACCCCCTGCTCAAAGCAGGACCAATCCCCAGACAGATTTTTGCCCAGATCCCTAAATGGTCCCCTCAAGGATTGAACTCACAACCCTGGGTTTAGTAGGCCAATGCTCAAACCACTGAGCTGTCTTGAGAGAGACAAGTTTCTCAGCTCAAAAGCTTGTCTCTCTCACCCACCAGTAATAAGTCCTGACATCTCATGTGCTTTGCTAAAGGAATACATAAAATGGGAAAACAGAAATAAATGAAACTGCTAAAGGAAGGGAGAGCTGTTCTGTGAAAATTAAGGCAAGCAATCGCTGTAACATGCAAATCCTCTGAAGGCTCCCTCCGTTCATGAAGCACACAAACACTTGAGCTATGCCAGCTCTGGTTTTGCTGTGTATAGGTTTTGTGGGGGAGAGAAGAGCATACTGCATGAGAGACTCTCACGGGTATTTACTGGTCCTATCTTCCAGTCTCCTGCTCTTTAGTGGATCTCACATCAGACTCCCTCCCAAATCTGGAAGTTCAACCCAGGAGTCCTCACTTCTTCTATCCCCTAGGCACAGCCTAAAGGCTGTTTTAACTTATGCCAAGATGGTGTGGCCAAAAATGGACCAGCATAGCTCGTGGGCATTCTGGCCATACCCGCTTCCTTCCAGCCATGTTCCTTTTCCTCCAGCGGGCCTACGTGGGCTTTACATCAGTGGAGATTCCCCCTTATACTGAGCTAATCCTCCCACAGTTGGTTGAACCTCATTTAGGGGCAGAATATACCAGTACTGTACAGTGGTCAAGGAGGATCTGGCTCAGGATCTATATGAATTGATATATGCTCTGCATTGGGAAGAAATATATGTGCCTAACCTATTCATAGAACACGCGCTGCATTGACAAGAATATGCAGTGAATCATACTGATCATATGTTATACACATGATGCAATCCTCTACTCACTAGAGAGGATGGGGCACCCATAGGGAAAAGAAATCAGACCACAACAGGACACTACTAGTCATTACAGGGATCACATGGTATATGCTCATTCCTATTATGCATAGGACAGCAAGTCCAATTCTGTCCCTCGTTGGGAAAATTGTTCCTTTGATGGGGATGGTTTATGTACCCAGTGCAGTGGCTGGCAGAGATAAAAGTTACGTTTTGCTCGATAATCTTTGCAGATAAGCAAGTTATTGCTATGGCTGCTTTTGGTCAATAGTTTATTGTTGATTAGCCCTTGCAATAAAGATGCAGTTTGTTAAAAAAGCTTGAGCAACCACCAAATTCCTATGGCAAGGTTAATCAATCAAATTAATCAAGGTTAATTTGCATAAGAGACTATACAAGGAAGTCCTCACCCCAGTCTCATGTCTCCCATTGACATTGATGTCAAAACCCCCTGTGGCAGGCCTGGCACCTTACTGCCCCTTTGGGGCAGGGGGGAAAATGGGGTGTAGGAACCTCGCCACTCCCAAGTTCGTATGCTCGCCTCTCTGTGGGCGGCCCGATGTGGCCTAATGCCCTCCCTCCACGCAATCACCCCTTAGTCAGGTTAGTGTTCCCCAATGGCCGGAGTCCATATAAATCGCTCCCAGTGTCAGAGCGGTGCGGCCCAGTGGCCAGAGCCCATATAATCCCCCTCACAAGCGGGGTAGTGTGGCCTAGCAGCCAGAGTCCATGTGGCTCACCTCAAGCACCAGGGCAGTGTGGCCCAACAGCCATATAATCACCCCTCTCAGGCACGGTAATGCGGCCTAGCAACCGGAGTCCATATGATTCCCGTGTGGGGGAGTGGGGAGGTGGCTGGGGGCGAGGGGGACCCAAGCCCACCCTCTCCACCAGGTCCCGACCGAGGGCCCTGCTAGTGGCAAGTTCCCCTTGCCACCTGCTCGGCGGGGATCCGCCCAAAACACGCCGAGCCTCTGTGCTGCTCTAATGCCATTTTCCTCTAGAGTTCCCCTGGGTCACTTCCTACCATAACCTCCAGGTCCTCCATGTCAAGGGATCCTCCAGTCTGTTCCCCTGCTGTGACGTGCTCCGTCGGGGCATGTCCCGCTTGGCTGGCTTCCAGATCCTGGAGCGCAGGTTGTTCCTCCTAGGGAGCCTCCTTCCCCTCTGGCAGACTGCCCAGACTGAGCAGCTCTGCAGGCTTTTATACCTGTTCTCTAGTTGGAGCATGCCCAGCAGAGCCTCAGGGGCGTGGCTTCCTCTGCTAGGAAGGAAGGGTTAACCCCTGCAGTACCACTGCGGGGCCACTCCACCCCGTCACACCCCCATTGACTTCCATGGGAGCAAAACTATGCACCTATTTTCAGAAGGCCTGAAAAATGATGGGTTTCAATCTAAAGCATGGGGTATAGAACTCACAAGACCCAGTTTCAGTTCTTGGTTCCCCCATAGACTTTCGGTGTCACCTTGCACCATTCAGGCCAGGTTTTTCTAAGTGCTCAGCAAACACAGCTGGGGCCTGATTTTCTAAAGAACTCAGCTCCCATTTAGGCACCTAAATAAGAGCCAAATTTTGAAACAGAGCCCAGCATTTTGGGTGCACATTGGATGCTGACTCTTTTGAAAATCTGTCCATAAGTGTCCCAGTCGGGGCTTGCTGAGAGGCACTGGGCTCTTTTGACACTCTGCCCTTACTTAGGAGCTTAAATGGGAATTAAGCTCTTGAAAATCTGGCCCTGATTGTGGGTGCTGAGCACTTGAGCATCTGGCCCATAATCTCTCTGTGCCTCAGTTCCCCATCTGTGAAATGGGAACAATGCTTCTCTACAGCACAGGGGTGTTGGGAGGATAACTTCATTAATACTTGTGAGGTGGCCAGATACTGTGTTGATGAGGGTGATATAAACAGATAGAAAAGCTTTTAGAAAACATTGGTTGTGCAGGTTACAAGTTACCCAACTGCAGTTTAGGTGGGACAATACTAGAGGACTATAATTGTAACAGTAATATTTGTTATGTGCTTTGAGATCTCCTGATGAAAGGCTCCAGACAAGGACAATGTTTTATTACTGTTTTATTCAAGCGAAGGAGCCACATGCTAAAATGAAATACTAGGACAGAGTCCTTGCGGTCTTTTCTTTCAGTTTTGACTCTATTTCTTTGATAAATTACTATACTTAAAAAGAGCCAAGGCCTTAATGCTCCATTTGCAGCAAGACAAAGTGCATTGGAAATGATCTGCCCATTAGCGAATAGAAAAGATTCACAGACATTCGCTCCAAATGTTCTAATGCAGTTTACTGTGCTCAGATAGCTTAATGATAGAGTGGGAGGGACAGATAGATAAACGGATAGGGCGAAATCCTGCAAAGTCTTGTTCGTCCCTGGAAAGACTATTCCTTGAGTAATCCCTGTAAGGACTATTCCCACAAAGACATGATCGATAGCTGCTATACACAGGAAGACTGATAGATACTTATAAACACTGCAGAACTTGGCTAAAATGAATCCCCCGTTCTGGGTACTGATAAAAACTGTCTTCCCAAAAGGAAAATGATGCATTCATTATTTAACACCTGCATAGTCAGAAAGGAATCAAACTAAACATGGGTTGAGCTAAAAAGAAATCTACAAAAGGAGGCATGAAAGGCCCAGTGTATAGGCAAGGAGTTTCTTTAAAATATGCTGAGGAAATGGGAGTTTTTACCCACCGGGACATGTCTTACCAATGTTTCATCTGAGACCAGATTTTCAAAAGGGGTCAGAGCCAAATTTTCAAGCACCCAGAACCAATTTCCAAAAGACGCAGAAAATTCTCATTGTGACACTTATGGGCAGATTCTCAAAAAATCCCAGCAGCCGATGTGCTGAGTACTTTCAAAAATCTGGACAATTAGTTAGCTGGCTAAAGGAGAGCTGAACTCTGCTGAAAAGCTGGCCCTGATTATAGGGGCTGAGCAGTTTTAAAAATTCTGTCTCATAGTCTGGTAACCTGTCTCCAAGGGTGACACTATTAGTAGTAGTAGTAACAATAGTAGATTATAGTAATAATGCCCAAAGGTCAGAATCAGAAATCAGGGCACCATTGGACTATAAGTCCCTGCCCCAAGAAGCTCCCAACACCAGCATAGTATTGTCTTGATGCATCTGAATATTTTACTTTAGTGAAACAAGATTATCACTTGTCTAACCAATAATGGTCCTTTGAGCTGTTGAAAATCTCTGAAATAAGGAGATCATGAGATTGGATTTGATCAGTTCACTCTACAATTAAAAAAACCCACTCAAAGCATTTAATTCTTTTCCTGGAATTTCATAGTTAATTATGGTGATGGCAAAAGGCACCTCCCTGACACAAATGCGATCACCCCACTGCATTTCAATTCTCAGTTCCAAAGAATGGGGGTACTAGAGATTTTCAAAGAAAAGCGGGAGACATTTTTTTTTTTAATATGAGCAAAACAATGTGTTTTTCCCCAGCATCATTCTCAGAAACGCAAGAACGATTTTGCTGAATTTTTCCAAAATAAATACACAAATACATTCAAACCTTAGACAAACAACTGGCATGTAAAATTTCAGCCTGAGTGATTAAAAAATTGGCAAAGTTATCAACAATTGAAAACCAGGTTTCATAAGGGGAAGGGTCGGGCAACGTTAAAAATAGGGGATGCTACCAGCCCTGTCTGTAATAAAATATGGAAGGTACAGCTATAAGATAGTAAATAATGGAGATGTAAGATATATATAAGGCAATGAATGATCCACTCACAGTAAAAAATGCTCTAATCGTGCTTGGATTTTGGGGAGAATAGGGACTAGTGTGTCATATAAATAACTTTCTTCCATTCAGATCTGTTATCACAGATATAAACATGCCATTAACATTCTGAAAGGACAAACAAGAACAAAAAGCTGGTGGAACTTTTTTCCCCTGCTGGAACTCCCCCTGCTCCCCGATCATCCATCAATATTTATGCGGTAACTGTTTCCACCCCAAACCTCCCTCTCATGAAACTGACACAATCCTGCATTTAGATTCTTGTATCACTTTCTCTTCTCCCCAGGAACATCTCTCCAAAGCTGTGTGTTGCGTGCAATGCATAACTTTATTGAGATGTCTCTGCAGCAATCCCTAAAGAGGGAGAGGTTGTGTGGCAGCCTTAGTACAGAACAGAGGGTTTTAATGCTGCCTATTCCTGCACAAACAAGAAATCAGGTTTCTCCCCCCTCCCAACCTTTCTTCCAAGATCTGCCTGCCTGAAGCTGCATGATCACTGCTGATTAAGTGCCCAGGAGGTCTTCTTTAATGGAGAAAATTGCTGCAGCACATACTGGATTCATCAGCTATTACTGCTGCTCCCTAGAGGAACAGAAAGATCTATTACCAAAGGGGGAACAGATTCAGCATCTCCTCATGGTGGCTACTGCAATAATTTCTTTTCAAGCAAAGGCTGCTTCAGCTGGCACCCAGCAGAGGAGAGCGAGAAAGCTGGGGGCGGGGAGAAAGGGAGCTGAGCTGTTTCCATCAGCCTCAGTGTTGGAGGGGAGGAAGGGCTGGGGAGCTCAAAGGGAGGAGCTGATGCTGCAGAAGTGACTCAGCATCATTCTGCGGCAAAGAGGGAGCATCCTAGGACACCACCGACTTTCCCTGACTGAGTCTGCACAAGCCGCTGCCTCATCTCCACCTACTGAGAGCTGGAGGAGAGACACTGATGCCTACCCCCCACCCCCTGCCATGCCCTAGTACTTATTGGGAGCCCCAGAGGACTGGACACACTCTCCCCTGCCACTACCCAGCCACAGCACAAGAGAGGCTGCCACATTCCCCTTCCCCACTCACTGAGACCACCAAAGGAGCCACCACATCCCACCAGGGCCAGATGAATGCAGGGGCTCTAAGGGCTGTAGCCTGGGCCCTCATATTTTGAGGGCCCCCCAAACATATATCCCATACTCAGGCCCTTAGGTAATTAGCATCACTATGTGCATGACTTCCAGTTATGTGCCAAAATTAAAAGGCTTTTGTTTGTTTTAACTGCCATCCAGCTTTACGATGGGTCTCTCACATTTAAAACCGGGAACGGGGACAGCTAAGGTAAATTATGGCATCGGCCATGGGCGGCAGTAAAAGAGCCAGGGGAGGGAACTGAAGATGCACAGAGGGGCCTCCGGAACTATAACAGCTGCAGACCCCCATCAAACTTAATCCAGCCCTGGCCCCCTGAAAGCACACGCCCCCATGCCGGGTTACTACCCAGGGATACCACTACACTCCCCCAGCTACTAACAACTGAGCACTGCAGAAAAACTAGCCTGTCCTACCCTCACATACCCAGCTCCTACTCACTGAGAGAAGCAGAGAAGAAGACTCCAGGGCTCCCAAGAAGTGAGGACCACAGTGGGAAGGCCAGGGCAGCAGCCTGCACCCCTGACACACGCTGGTGAGATGCCAGCGGGACTACTCTGACACACGCTGGTGAACTCTGACACCAAGCGTGGTATAAGAACATTTATAGACTAAAATGTAAGCGCTCACCAATGAAGGGATGCCCAGTGGGGGCCCCGTCAATGGATAGATTCAAACCAGTCCCTCCAGAAGTAAGGTGCATTTTAGGGGGCTTGTGTGGGGAAAGGGATCGTCATCTCTTTAGAGAGCAGCCCAGTGTGGGCCAGGAGGAACTTTGCAGACAACTGCATGTCCCACAGGGCTTTACAATGTGACTAGGCCAGTAACAGACGGTGTGCTTGATCCTGCATGGTGCTGAGGGCCCTCCACTCCCATTGCCGGAGCAGACCCAGTTTCTTCAACCCTTACTCACGGGACTAACACTTACTTGATTTCAACAGGGCTGCTCATACCAGCTAGCACTGCTCAGCATAAGAGTTGCAGAACTGGGCCAAAAGGAAGCTAAGGAGAAGGGGTACAAGATTTGTATAAGGTCCCCCTGTTTGTTCCTTACCCCTTCACCTATTTCCTGCGATGTCTGGTTTGACCCCCCGCCTGTTACATTTTTCCATCCTCTCTCTATTTCTCTTGCTGGTTTTGTGGTTTTTAACCCTTGCCTCTCCTCTCTTTTTTAAATGACTTTATTTGCACAGTCCCCACTCTCCTCCCCATCCTCAGGGTATCTCAAGGAATCAGATGGCCCGGTGTCACTGGGCACAAGAGATGGGGAGGCTGGCAATCCTGGGGCAGAGGCACCGTTTGGGCCAAAAGCCCTTAAAGTGGAAGCCAAATCCCTCATCTCTTGGATAAAACCCGTTCTAAGGGGGAAACGTCTCTGGATGAGCTTTGGTACCACAAGGGGAATTTTGCTCCTTGGGGCAGGTGAGAAAGGCGTCGAGACCCCAAGTCCACAAGCCCCGTGCAAAGGAACAGGGTTGGTATTGAATGGTAACAGGGCAGGCTTGCTGTCTCCCACTCCCTTCTCCCTTGCAGCAGCTGGGCTCCTGGCCAGGGGCAGCCTGGGACACAGTCGCTCCTCCTCTATGCGGACCTCTCCTCCTCCCTCCCCCCCCCCTTTTCCTTTGGAAGTTGGTGCAGTGTTGAACTTTTGCCAGCAACTGGTCTCGTTGCAGCAGCAAGCAGCAGCAGCTTCAGACGGGGAGGAGGGCACAGGAGGGTTGAGTGATGCTTCCCCACTCCCCCCTAAGTCCTGTCCCGGGGGCAGCTGCTCAATCCTCACCTCCTGACCAACCCCCCCCCCCCCCCCCCCCCCCCCCCCCCCCCCCCCCCCC